>PVIC010033462.1:0-20125 GCA_004025085.1 Thryonomys swinderianus
CAGAAGCAGGAGGATTGCTGAGTTCCAGGTTTGCCTGGGCTACATAGTGAGCTCAGGGCCAGCCTGGACTACAAAGTAAGACCCTGTCTCAAAAAAAAAAAAACAAAAAACAAAAAACCCTGGGTACAGGTACCAAATTCAGTCATCAAAAAATTTTTAAGTGTATTTAGAACAACTTGGGTATGTGAATACACATTTTCTACTATAAATTTTTTTTTTTTTGAGACAGGGTCTTGCTTTGTAGTTCAGGCTGGCCCTGAGCTCACTATGTAGCCCAGGCAAGCCTCAAACTCAGCAATCCTCCTGTCTCTGCCTCCCGAGCGCTGGGATGACAGGTGTGAGCCACCACGCCCTCTACTATAAATTTTTTAATATATAAATGCAAGTCAAGTTTTTTGCCCTGAGAGACAGATAGCCACTCTGTTGCCCACACTCCCTAGCTCAAGTGATTCTTCTCTCTCCTCTTCCTGAGTAGCTGCGACACAGGTCTGTGTCCTGTACGAAGTGGGCTTGTATGTTTGATGAAAATTAAACCTGTCACAAAAAAATTAACATCAAAATCGAGTGTAAAATACACACTATATTTCCATAACTGAATAGAAAAAAAAAGCTGTAAAGTACGTTGCTAATATTTTTACATTGGCAATAGGTTGGAATGATATTTTGAAGATACTGAGTTAAATGGAATAGATTAATTTCACTTGTTTCTTTTTCATTAAAAAAGAAAAAGGCCAGTGAGGCCATTTGCCATTGCATTTATAGCTGGCATTTGTTTCTACTGTGCAACAATGTCTTAGAGGATGCTATTGTCATTTTGATAGATGGACAGTGAAAGGAAAAAGAAATCAAACGCTAGAGGCAGGTGTGGCTCCGTGAAAGCCTTGCTGAGCTTGCACAGGCCCGGGTCCACCTCCAGCACTGCAGAGGGAAGAGTAGAGCATTTGTCTCACTCTTATTACGTCATGTTTACCTCGAACTGGGAGTTGATGAAGGGGAGTTTTTCTGGGCTCCGGTGCTCACCTATAATCCTTGCTCATGGAGAAGCTGAAGCTGAGTGCTTTAAAATTCATGCGTTCTGGGATGGACACCACAGCCTAACTCATGCTAGACAAAGGGCTCCACTCCTGAGCTCCACGCCTTAAGTGTCCTGGACCTGTTAGAGATGAACACTGAAATACTGTATTCGGTGACTGGGATCAAAGGTGTAGGTAGCAATTGAGTGGAAATAAGGTCAGCTGTCAGTTGATCACTATTGACCCTGAATGATGGGTTCATGGGGTTTATGATACCTCAACCTGTGCCTGCAATACTTTCCCTGACCCTTCTAGATAAAGCGAGGCCCTTGATGTATAGCAGTTAGATACACTAAGCTGGTGATGTCTAGGCTCTGTTCCTAGCTCTGCCCTCCCACCCTGCTGAGCCCTTTGACTTCTGAAACAAGGTCCAGTTAGAATCCAGCTGTGGTCCCCAGGTGGAGGCTCACCATGGTCAGGCCCATGCGCTTGCTGAGTGAACACCCATACTACCCACTCTGCACAGACCTCTGTCCTGACCAACTCCACTTCGGGTGCCCGCCTCCTCCAGCTGCACTGTTGATACCTGCAGCCTGCTCTGGATGAGAAAACTTCTCTTCACTGCCGGGCTATGTGGAGCACTGCATTCCAGCAGAGTAAGGAAAAGTTAGAAGCAGTGCTGGACCTGCAGGTCCTGAAACAGGGGTGTTGTCTCATTTTCTTTGTATCTTCCTTTCCTCTATGGACCCCTCTGGGCTCCACAAAGGATGTTAAGCAGTTGAAGAAAGATCTGATTCTCATATCTCCTTGCTCTGAATCATGGATGAATAAAGACCACTGTTATGCTGAGTATTTATGCTGCCCCTGATTTATGTTGAAACCTAATCCCAAAAGCCACAGAATTAACAGATGAGGTCCTCAGGAGGTTCCTGACATATTTAGAACTGTGTCCTCCGTATTTTTTTTTTTTTTTTTTTTGAGACAGGGTCTCACTGTGTAGTTCAGGCTGGCCCTCAGCTCACTATGTAGCCCAGGCAAGCCTCTTGAACTCAGCAATCCTCCTGTCCCTGCCTCTCCTCTCGAATGCTAGGATTACAGGCGTGAGCCACCACGCCCGGCTGTCCCCCATATGTTAGTGTGGTTCCCAACCTGCTGGGAGGTGTGAACCTTTAAGAGGTGGGGCCTAGTGGGAGGGAGTTTGCTCATCGGGGGTGTGGTCTCAATGGGATCTGGGATTTTGATCCCTCCCTTTCCTCTTTCTTTGCCTTCCTGGTGCCATGAAGCCTGCAGCAGCCTCCACCACATGTGCCCGCCATGATAGGCTCCCTCATCACCAGCCTGAACGCAGTGGGGCTAAGGGACCCGGGCTGATCCCTCCCAGACCAGGAGCACCAGTCAAACTTTCCTCCATACAAACTGCCTAGGCATTTCATTGCAGCCACTAGAAGCTAACAGTTCCTTAGGTCATGAGGGTGTAATTCTTGTGAATGGAGTTAGTTCCCTTAGAAAAGAAGCCCAGGAGAGAGCTTCGGCCTTCCTATCAGGAAGGAATACATAGAAGGTACCACCGATGATTAATGGGGCTCATCAGACATCTCATCTGCTAGCACTTTGGGCTTCCCAGCCTCCAGAACTGCGAGAAATCACTTTCTGTTGTTCATAAATTACCCAGGCTATGATATTTTGTTACAGCAGTCTGAGCTGATTAAGTTGATGGGGCACAAGAAATTAGCCCCTGGGTAGCTGAGAAGGAACACAGAATCCAGCCAGGTTGAATAATATCTGGTCCCCATTCCAAAAACGTTATAGCCCAGCGTACCTGGGTGCCTGGGTGCAACATCTAAACTGGCTGGATGCATGAAGCCTATGAAGGGGCCAGAGTGGAATGTTTGAGCTAATGCTGTCTGCTTCTCCAAGTGAAGCAAATATGTACTCTGAGAATAAGCGACTAGACTGCTTGATGGCAAATCCTGGTGTGAGCTGAGGACTGAGGGACAGTGCATGAGGAACTCAGAGAGCTTTCTTTCAAAAGAAGATGAGAGTGGGCCGCAGGGTTAGCTCAGTGGTTCCGGTGCCTGCCTCGCAAGCACAAGGTCCTGAGTTCGATCCCAGGTAACCATATATAATGCTGGGCGTGGAGACACGCCCACCAACAATCAACACCGCATACCACAATGCCGGATGTGGTGGCTCACGCCTGTAATCCCAGCACTCGGGAGGCAGAGACAAGAGGATTGCTGAGTTCGAGGCTTGCCTGTGCTACATAGTGAGCTCAGGGCCAGCCTGAACCACAAAGCGAGACCCTGTCTCAAAAAAAAAAAAAAAAGACAGGAGCATAAGAAAAAGTCTGTGGACCTGGGACTGGACTGGAGGTAGTTTAAGTATACACACAAGTTTGGGCAAGGAACTGTCACCCCCAGGAGCCAGGCAGGGTGACCTGATTATACAACACTGTTGTTCTGCAGTTTCATCACTGACTTACACAGCGGCAGAGCCTGGCTGCTGGAGGTATTTGGGGATGACACAGAGTAGGATCTGAGACTCGGAATGCAGAACCACATGGCCATGCTCTTGGTAACTCTTACGCTCTGAGGAAACTCTAGGCAGGACCAGTGTGCTGGCACAGGTAAAAGCTGTGCAAGTAAGTGCCAAATTACTGCTACTAGTCCTGATGTCCTCCAGTTCATCTCCCCCGCTCCAGGGAGTCAGAGCCAGCAGCAGAAGGAACTGGAGCCTTTTGCCTGAGCTAGACTCTGGAGAAAGACAGGCCTTCCTGTGGGCAAAGCCTGGATGGGGACACAAGAGCCACTGTCTTGTGATGTGCCCTGTCATTTCCTCCCCCACCCATGTAGTCAGCAGTGGGCTCTGTTCTTACTCTTCTTGAAAGTCAGCAGCGTTTTGTGGTTGGCAGGTGACACCCCTTCACCCCAACTGCACCTTCATCTCCTCAGCTACCAATCAAGGCAGTGTGATGCTGGGAAATACACACTCGGTCTGTGTCCCCAACACAGTCCTGGTTTCTTGGAATTTGGACGTGAAAGATGTCTTTTTGTATGCTAATGACCAAGATGGCAGCTGGCCAGCCCCTAAATGGCTTAGGATGCAGACTGCTCACAGTGGCAAGGCAGGATTAGAGGATGGTGACTGACAGCAGAACTGCTTCCCCCACCTCTGGGGAGAGAAAGCACCTGGAGGTTGAGTTGGTTGAGATGATACCAATGGACAGTGATACAATCAGTGACCCCTGTGCAAAGGAGCCTCCATCCAGACCCAAGAAGATGAGCTCAGCTGGGTTTCCCAACAACCAGACTCGTGGAGGCTGTGAAGGTGTGGCACCCACAGAGAGCCTGGAGGTTCCATGCCACTCCTCCATACTTTGCCTTATTGATATCTTTAAAATATTCCTTAAGTTTTTTGAAGATCTGTTGGCTACTCTGGCTTTCTTCATTTGCTTGCTTTTGGCACCACTATGGATCCAATCCAGGGCCTAGTGCATGCTCTGCCACTGAGCTCTATCACCGCGTCTTCTAAGAAGTCCACTGAAGCAGGAGAGGGGAGGGCTTGCAGGACAGCAAGAAGCTCCATGGGCCTGCGCTTGTGAGTGTGAGGCGAACTGATAACCACTACACCCAAAACTATCTGAACTATCCAGGCAGGTAGTGTCAGAACTAAACCGAAGGAGAGGACACCTGGCTGGGGTCCACTACCAAAGGGCTGGCGTGCTCGGCCCCATCTGTGGTCACAAAAGTCTTCAGTGTTGATTTGCAGGGTGGTGGTATGTTACCAGTGGGAAAATGATACTTCTTCTTTTCTAGGGTAAATCCTAAACAGTATATAGCCAGTCCATCACCCTCACCCCCATCCTGCTCCTGGTGTTGGTTCCACACACAGACTTTCCTGAAAGTCAGTCCTGAAATTTGAAGAGGAAGAAGAATTTTCTTGCTGCGGAACTTGGATCCCTGGCCTCATCCTTCAGAGTGTGGGGCAGGAGACTGCAGAGCTGGGAAGGTCGCGCTCTGACTGAAGATGCTGCCTGGGCACCGTGTTCCTGGACCTGTGTTCCCAGAAGGGCAGCATCTGCGTGTGCCTAAGCCTGCCTGCAGTTGGCTGGCAAACCTGAGCAGGGCATGGAGGGAACACAGGAGCTTGGGAAAGGTGAGTTTCCACTGGGCAAGGAGAGTTCCTGAGAGAGGCCTGCTGGCGCCTAGCAGCCTCATTGTCCTGCTCATCCTTCCCTTAGTTGGGGCACAGAGGCAGAGGGTGAGTGTGGCAGGAGCCAGGGGAAGCTGAAGGACTCCGGGCAGGTACTCTGGGGCCTCTCTGGCCGGAAGCTGAAGCTCGCGCTCCTCTGCAGTCTCCTACCTGTGCTTTGATCTGGCACAGACAGGGCCCCAGGGGCTCCCTGCCTGTTCCTGCTTCACGGAGGCCTCAGCCAAGGCGGAATGTGGGAGGCCTGTGTGGCTTGGGGCTCCCCACAGTGTCTGAGTTGCACACCTCAAGCTGGGGGTGGCCTGTGCAGGCGCTTGGACTGCTTCGCAGATAACATGACCCCAGAAGCCCAGCCTCAGTTTCCCCATCTGCCAGAGATAGTAAATAGCACTTACCTCAGAGGCTTGTTATGATGATACAATCAGAGTATTTCTAATGAGCAATTAATACATCAGTCTCTGAATGTGTTCAATAAATGTCAGCATTTGAATTATTAATTATAGTGTTAACAAAATCATTAAGTCATTGTGAGGATTTAGACAATTGATGTCTCTCTCTGGGCTCATTCCCATGTCTAACATGTCTAACGTGCGTAGGTTGGATGTGACGATGGATCTGGAGTCGCACTCTGGGTTCCCTCAGTGTCCCCACCTCCCCTAGTCTGGTGGCCAAGGGTTTATGTGGCCCAATCCCCAGGATGGGGCCCTAGTGAGACAGCAAATCCCAGTGGGCTGGTTCCCCATCCACTGCCTACCTCCTGGGAGGCATCCTGTGAACACGAGTAAGCAGAGCACTGAGTCCCCGTGCCAGTGCCTGTCCTTGACTGCTGGTGCTAGGCACCCTGGGGTCTGGCCCCAGATGGCACCAAGGAATGGGGAAGTCTAAGGAGCTGACCACAGCCATGCAAACATGCAGAAGAGCACAGCCTGGCCAGCTTTCCTGGCCCGCAATTTAGTCTTTATCTTCTGTAGAATAAATCCTAAACAGTATGTAGCCAGTCCATTGCCCTCACCTGCATCTTCCTCCTGGTCTTGGTTCCACACACAGACTTTCCTGGTGTCTCAACAAACATTGTGCCCTTTATCCTCTGTTTACCATTCTTTTTTTTTTTTGAGACTGGGTCTCACTATGTAGCCCAGGCTAGCCTTAGACTCAGTAATCTTCCCACATCTGCCTCCCAAATGCTGGGATTACAGGCGTGAGCCACCATGCCCAGCACTGTGGTAAGTGGTTACTGGGGATGAACAACCAGGGACCTTGTGCTTGCTAGGCAGGTGCCGGAACCACTGAGCTAAATCTCTGGCCCATGTTTACCATTCTTTTTGCCTGGGATTCACCCCTACCTCCTCCTATAAGATGTTCCCACTCCCAAAAGCTTCCCTGAGAGCTTCTCACTTTCCCCTTGGGTAAGACAGGTAGGATACCTTGCACAATCTCCCTCATCTCTCCTGACTACTGGCTTGTACTCATCTCCCCACGGATCTCAAGCTCCTCAGTAATAGGTGTAGTCACCACTCTATCCCTTTCATAGCCCTCAACCCAGGCCCTACGATGAAGAAAGCATCCAGAAGTTTACCAAATAGCAGAAGATTGAGGACATAGCTCAGTAATAAAGTACACACCTAACATGCCTGAAATTCTGAGTTCATTCCCTGTGCTGCAAAACCAACAAACAACCAAACAACAAAACCCAAACAAAATAATTAACTACCAGGCTGGAGATTTAGCTCAGTGGTTCTGGCATCTGCCTCGCAAGTGCAAGGTCCTGAGTTCGATCCCGGTAACCACATACAATGCTGGGCGTGGAGACTCACGCCCACCAGCCATCAATCCACATACCACAGTGCCAGGCGTGGTGGCTCACGCTGTAATCCTAGCACTCAGGAGGCAGAGGCAGGAGGACTGCTGAGTTCAAGGTTTGCCTGGGCTACAGAGTGAGCTGAGGGCCAGCCTGAACTACAAAGCGAGACCCTGTCTCAAAAAAAAATAATAATAATAATAATTAACTACCAGAAAGACAAAAACTAACAAATGCCACATGAATGAAGGAAAAGGAAACTCGTACACTGTTGGTTGGAAGTTTAATTGGTAAACCCATATGGAAAGCTGTTTGGAAGTTTCTCAAAAAACTAAAAATAGAACTAACAGCCAGCTGTTCCATTACTGGATATGTATCCAAAATGAGGAAAATCCGTATGCCAAAGAGTTATGTGCATGCCTGGGTTGTTAAAGCATTATTCACAAGAGACACAGTACGGAATTGGTGTCTATCAAGTGGATAAATGGACAAAGAAAACATGGGAGGGAGGACATTATATTAGTGAAATAAACCACACAGAAGGACAAGGACCTTATCAATTCATTCATATGCAGAAACTAAACATCTTGATCTCAAAGAAGTGGAGAGTTGAAGAGTTCGTGGAGGGGTGGGGAGACAGGGAGAGATGAGTTAAGAGTATTCATTGGGCCAGGGATTTAGCTCAGTGGTTCTGACACCTGCCTAGCAAGCACAAGGTCCTGAGTTCGATCCCCCAGTAACCACATACCACAGTGCTGGGAGTGGTGACTCATGCTCACCAGCAATCAGTAGCACACACCATAATGCTGGATGTGGTGGTTCATGCCTATAATCCCAGCACTCGGGAGGCAGAGGCAGGAGGATTGCTGAGTTTGAGGCTTGCCTGGGCTATATAGTGAGCTTAGGGCCAGCCTGAACTACAAAGTGAGACCCTGTCTAAAAAAAAAAAATAGTGTTCGTATGAACTTATAGTTGGATAGGAAGAATAGGACCTAGAGTTCTATTACACAGTAGGGTGATTATAGCTAACAATAGTGTATTGTATTTTTCCAGAGAGCTTCATGAGAGGATTTTGAATTTTGTCAGTACAAAGAAATGATAAATCTTTGAGGTGATAGGTATACCAATTACCCTGATTTGATCATTACTCAATGTATACACGTGTGGGAACATCACACCGTATAATTTATGCACATATTCATAAGATGTACCTTTACTATATGTCTATTAAAAGTAAACCTTTTTTAGAAAGCCTAGTGGTGGACACTGCATGGAGAGATGAATGAAGAAAGAAAGTCCTGGGAGTGTGCGTCTCATCACAGAGACCACGAGGGTGGGCTGCTTGGGGGACCTGCCCACCTGGCCATGAAGCCCCAGCCCAGGGACCACGTGGCCAACCGGAGTCCCAGGCATAACTGTCCATGGCACCAGACCTACTGGGAGGCTGGGGCCAAACCATGGGATGGGATTTGAGCCTGCACAAATACTGCATCCCGATTTCCTCATCTACAAAAATAGAAGAAGCACTGCCTTGGATATTTGTTATGAGACTGAGGCCAAATCCCCCCCCCCCCACAGTCTCTGGAAACACAACCCTGTGGACCATGCCTGGATCTTCAACTTCGGGGCTCTGAAACCCAGGACCATAAAGTTCTGTTGTTCAAGCCTCACAGTGAGTGACAGTTGTTCATGGCAGCTCCAGCCAGGGCATCATCTCCACTCCAGTGTTGTCCAGATGTGCCACAGAAAGTATTCACACACAGTTTGTATTTCAAGTCAGGAACCCAGGCTAAGGGGTTGGGGAAGCCCC
The DNA here is from genome assembly GCA_004025085.1 of Thryonomys swinderianus. Classification (NCBI taxonomy): domain Eukaryota; kingdom Metazoa; phylum Chordata; class Mammalia; order Rodentia; family Thryonomyidae; genus Thryonomys; species Thryonomys swinderianus. The sequence continues at coordinate 8,831 of PVIC010033462.1, forward strand.
AGCAGGTGCGGGTGTCACTGCTAGGGAACTTGGGAGTGCAGCTCAGGAGATGCAAGCTCCCGCCTCGCCCTCTGAGTTCCATCTTGGGGGTGCTCCCTATACTCAGTGAGTCCAGGCAGAACTTGTTAGCGTGGGATAATTGGCTACAACTGGTAAGGCAATAGGCTATTTATTCAAAACCCACCCCCTCTCCAGGGCCAGAGGGGACTGATATTCACTCAGTCACCAGGCGGGACGAGGGCATGGTGGTTCCCATGTACGTAGTGCAGGGCTTCTGAGAGGTTCCTGAAAGAAACTGGGCACCTGAAGCTGCAGTCAAGCCCGTGGCCACCCCAAACAAGCTCTCCAGAGAGCATTCCTGATTAATAAGACAGAAACTACTGGCAAAAATGGAGAAAAAAACTTACAGTACAGTCGTGGGAAAATGAAAGATTTGGTTCCTGTTAAAAAATGAATGCTCCCTTTTGGAAGCTAAAGGCTCCTCAAGAGGTAATGATTAAGCACACAATAGTGCCTCCATCAGACTTGGCCAAGGCTGAGCTCAGACTGATCCCACAGCTGCATCCAGACCCTGCTGGACGGAGTCGCTTTGTTGGCTTGTGGATTGCCTATCCTGGCTAGGTTAGGAGGGCTGCAGACCCCAGAGGCCTATGGAGGCCGCTCATCTCTGCAATGCGAGCCTTGGTTTTGCTGTCCTGGAATGAGCATGACTGAAAAAGACAGCGCGTACAGTGTTCCGCTCACCACCTGCGGGTGCAGGGGCTGCGAGGAACCTCCAGGCCTTTTTCTGAGATCCCGTGTCTGACTCAGGGAGAGCTGGGCTGGGAGATCCTGGGGCAGTGTTGGTGGGAGGTGGGATGGAGGGCGATGTGGGGGGTGGAGGCAGACTTGGGGCTGGACCGGCAGGAGCTGATCTCAAACAGCCTGTGGGTGCTGGAGACTGGAAAGGATTCTTGGTGGTTTGGGTGTAACTTGAAATTCTGCCATTTTCCCTTCTTATCTCATCATCAGAAGAAAATCAGACAAGAGCGTGAGCTCATTCTAATAGAAGCCATTTTTCGCCTTCTGGTTCCTATCAATTAAATCCCTTTTCTGCTGTTCCTCTTCAGAGACGCTCTGAAAAGCCTTTCTGGCCCACATGGCTCAGAGGTAATTGTTGGAAAATGCTGGTACTTGTTGAAAGCTGTCTCTGCGAGGTGGGGAGCAGCCTCACAGCCTCTAACACCCCAAACCTATACCCGAAGCTCTGTCCCACCACTCACTAGCTGTGTGGCAGTCAGCAGGGTACTGAACCAATGTGAGCGATGGTTTCCTCATCTGTAAGTGTGACCGCAGCCGTCCAGGCCCACAACCTCACTCCACCTCCTGCACATCAGTGGATGTCAGGCTGGACCCGAGCAGAATGGACTCGACACCTTCCTCCCTGACCTGCTCCTCCTCCTGCCTTCTCTCATCCACACCTGCTGTTCCCTAAAGCTGTGTGTTGGGGCTCCAAAAGGCAAACCTAAAGGAAATGGGGTCAAGTGAAGGTCCATAAGGGGTTTGTGGGACGCTGACCCCTCCTCATTCTCTCCTTTGCTCCCTTGCTGTGAGTTGAGTGGGGGTTTGACCCCACCCACACTCCTGCCTCAGTGCCCAAAGCAGTTATGAGCTGGAACCTCCAAAACTATGAGTCAAAATTACCCTTTTCTCTTGTTAAGTTGATTATCTTGAAGATGTGTTGTAGTGACGGCACACTGACTCATGCAATGCCTGAGACAGAGAGCTGCAAAAGGAACTGTTGCCTCCTCTGGGAAGCCCTCTTGGGCCCCCTTTCATGGTGTGTGTCTCCAACACATTCATTGCACATTTTAAGGACCTGCTGCTCTGTCTTTCTTAACTCTGTTGTGAGGCGTCTAAAGGCAGGAGCAGTGTTATAGCCATCTGATGTCCCTGGACCCTGATGAAAGACATGGACAATTTGAGAGTTTAGATGTCTGTTAGAGTGGATTGTCAAGTTAGGAACTGGCTAACATAGGAACAACTTGGGTTACAGTTGGAATTTTAGCTTTAAGACCAAAGTCTTGAGTTATGACCTGAATGCTGGCTACTTGTGCTTCCAGATGGCCTCAGATACAGCTTTAACCCTTGAAGAATTCTGGAAGGAAGATGACAACATCCTTTTCTGTGAGAAATCCTGAGCTGATGTCCCTCTGAGGACACTGAGATCTGCCTGTACACAGGTGAGAGACTAGAAGGGTGTGTAGAGGAACCTCAGCCTTCACTGACCAACCAGTTACAACCAGCCCTTGTGAATGAATTGAGTTCATAAGTCAAGGGTCTACTGTATCTCTATCCTCCCAGCACCCCCCACTTCCAAATAAATAGCTCAAACAGAGCAACATACTTGTGTTCAGACAAGTCTCCCATCCAGACCTCCAGACCCGGGTATAGCTCTAGAGCTTCTGCTCGAGAAATCTGCTGCTGCTGCCCTGAGGCTCAGGCAGGAGTCTCAGGAAGATGAGGGAAGTCCCAAGTGTCCTAGAGCAGGGTGCAGCTCAGCGCTGCAGCCTACGCTTCGAATGTGCCAGGCCATCAGTACCACCCCAGCACGGTGTCAAAGCAAGCAGAAGAGGGGCATTACCGAGTGCCCCTCTTTCTTCCTGCTCCACATCCTCTGACCAAGGCCTTCACCTCTTCTCTATCCAGTGTGTGGCCTCAGTCCAAGGACCTGGTGCTCCGGGACCTGCTCACCACTAGCGCAGAACACCTCTCTCCCAGAGTACAGTGTGCCTAGCATGCCTGCCTGTTTGCAGCCCTTTCCCCTCCCTCTAGCCAGGCTTAGCTTGAGAGACCTGGGCTCCCCGGGGCCCTGCCCTACCTGTGTCTGGACCTCAAGCCCTCTTCTCTCCTGATCTCTGCTGCATAAGCCATTAAGCAGAACCACATAGGTGCTGGGCTGGCCCTGGAGGGACACACCTGTAAACCTAGCACTCTGGGAAACTGAGACAGGAGGACCTCGAGGTCAAATTCAGCCTTGGCTTTTTTTTGTGTGTGTGTGAGACAGCGTCTTGCTTTGTAGTTCAGGCTGGCCCTGAGCTCACTAAGTAGCGCAGGCAAGCCTTACAGCAATCCTCCTGCCTCTGCCTCCTGAGTGCTGGGATTATAGCACCATGCCCAACAGTGTGATATATGGTACTTATTGCTGGTAGGCCTGAGTCACCACACCTGGTATTTTTGTATGTGATTATGGGATCAAACTCAGGACCTTGGGCTTGCTAGGCAGGCGCCACTGGAACCACTGAGCTAAATCTTTGCCCCCAGCCTTGGCATTTTAATGACTTAGAAAAACCCTGTCTGCAAATAAAATATATTAAAAGGGCTGGGGTGTAACTCAGCACAAAGGCCTTGGATTCAATCCCTAATACCACAAAAACTAGAGCAAAAAACCAAAGGAACAGGGACTGGGGCTGTAGCTCAGTGGTAAGGCACTACTGAGTATGCAAGTAGCCCTGGTTCTACCTCCAGCACTGCAAGAACAAACAAAAAAGGGGCAAAGTGCTGGCTCGCCTCCTTGTGGGTCTTGAACACATTTGCCCTCTTTCCTCCTCTCTTTCCCAGGCCTCTCAACTGTGCAGCGTGGACCTGCTGCGTGGTTTCAGCTCTGCACACAGCACGCACACCAACCACACCAGAGGGCGCCAAGCCCAGGTGATGTCCCATTTGGATGCACATTACAGAATGGCCCGCACAGCAGCACAGGGCTAGAGCACACTCCAAACCTTCCTCTGGCCGTTTTGCCCCAGCAAGGCCTCTCCATTCCCAGTAGGAGCTGGAGGCAACTGGAAACAGGTTCTCAGAGGGGTTAGTGGCAGCCCCTAGCATCTGCAGTTCTAGCTGTTTGGTAGCTAAGCCAGGAAGATCACATGAGACCAGGTATAGCAAATGCTATATCTTAAAAGACAGACTGGGAGAGATCAGGCAGCCCTCACAGGGGAGCCACTCTAGCCATTCTTTCTGCTCTAAGTGTTTCCATTCCTCTCTTACCATCTCTTCAGGGCTGAAATGATGCCAGGTCACCTCCTATTTGTCCTTCCTCCCTCAGTTCCCTGCTGTCCGGCTGTCTGGCTGCCTGACTTGTCAACCTTCCAGCCTTGTCAACCTTTGCACCTTCTCACTAGGGGTCCTCTTCTCTGCTCTTTCTGTTTCCTCCTTCCAGAGGCAAACAAGGAATCTCCTGTCACTCCCACCTGCCATCAGTCCTAAAGCCCTTCTCTCCCTGGCTCCAATCACATTCCCTTTCATGTTCCAGAAACACTCACCCTTTCTAAATACATAGAACTTGTTTTTCCTTTAGCAATTTTCTTGACCCAGGGTTCTAAGAGCCGCCTCCGATCTCATGGCAAGAATAGCCCATGATGCACTTGGTGAATCCTCCACTGCTAGACACTTAGATTGTTTCTGTGTACACAAGTACAGAGAACATTGCCAAGAACAATATGTGCATGTCATTGTACAGATATGGAAGAATAGATAAAAACCTGATGGTAGAATTGCTGGCTCACATGGGCATGCCTCTAATCCCAGCACACAGCAGCCTGAGACAGGAGGACTGCTTTAAGGTCAAGGCCAGCCTCAGCTACATAGCAAGACCCTGTCTCAGAAAAACAGACACAAAAAACAATGAAACAAATGGTAAAGGCATATTTTAAATTTTGAAAACTATTTCTAAAATAGTCTCCAAAGTACAGGTCTCTTTTTACACCTCAACCAACCCTGAGCCAGCATCCTCGCTAGTCTGAGACTGAGTAGGAAGGCTCTGGGAATGGAAAACTGGGCCTCTCCAGAGAGCTGCTAGGTAGTGTCTTCCTGCAGCCCCGCCCCGTCTGTTCCTTCTCCCTGGGTTGTGCAGCTCTGAGCAGAATGCATTTGGGGACTGGGGTGGGCTGCAACCTGAGAGGGGATTAGAAAAGGAGTCCCAGGCCACTAGTAGTTAATGAATAAATGCTTTGTTTTGCTGATTGCCCCGCTGGGGTTTTGACATGTTTTTAAATTTTGTTTTGTCTTTTCTGTGGCTTTAGAAGTGGCAGGTGCCTGGAGAAGATGCTTGTGACTCTGCTAGTGAATGAAAGGCCAGGGCAGGCATGGGACTGGTGACTATGGCTTTAGCGAAAGCCATTATGCTTGGCTGTGTTACCTAATTTTAGACCAGTGAGGTGCCCATCTGAGAAGGTGAGTTGTCCAAGGTCACAACCTGGTGTGAGCAGGTCAGACCCTGAAGTAGGGTCTTTTCAGCTTTCTTTGGTCTTCCTCAGGTTTGGCATAGAGGGCCTACGCACATGTCTGCCTTCAGAATACCCAGAGATCTTTAGGTCCCTCAGCTCCTGTGCCTGGCATATCTATACTCATTGCCCCAGGTCAGCACTCAAAGGTCTTAGGATGGAGGGGATCTTGGGGACCTTGTGACCCAGCAGCTCTCTGGGCCACTGGTCCCCTCTCTAGCATGCACTGGTCTCACCCTCTGCACCCACCCAACCTGCCCAGAGCAGACAGAAAGCACAGTAGGCCCCATGGAGTCATAGCAGAGCCTCAGCACAGACCCTAGTTGATGTAGGAAAAATACAACTTCCAACCCGTTAGATGTCAGACGTGCTGAGTTTGTGGCCCCTGAAATTGAAGAGTGAATTCTAAGGAACAGTAGAGGTTAAGAGTAGGAAAGGTTTATTGAGAAAGAGCTCCTGAGAAACAGGAGGAGACCTGAGTGGGTGGCCACCAAGGTCCTTTGTCAAGGCTAACTTATATAGCAAACTCACAATGTTGGTAGAATGTGGGTCAGACTACAATCAACCTATAGGATTCCAAGTATAGCAGTTTAGCTAACATTGATCCAATAGGAGAGCAGGTCACATAGCCAAGCTACATAGAAAGAACAAAGGCATTTTTGGAAAAGGATAGGTCCAGATGCTACGATCACCCCCCTGGGTGACTGATGCCCATCTATATTTCTTGGTCCAGGTAGTGCTAATTATGGTATAATTCCAAGTTCCTGATTATCCCTTAGGAGGGAGGCAGGCCTAGCTATTGCATTTTACTGTGAGGCCTGGCCTTCAGAGGCACCTCCAGGCACAGTTCTGATGTCTGTTTTTTCTGTTGACTCCCTTGCAAACATGGTCTCTCTCTGTACATTCACTTCCATCTAACTCAGTTGCCTGTAATAAGTGACCCAGCACTTTTCAGAGGGGTCTGAAGAAAGTTAATGCTAGTTTCTTAGCCAGAGCCAGGCTCCCCAGATCCTAGGAGGACTCATCAAGGCTTTGATGTGGGCAGTGGCTCAAGTGGCATCCTGGACACATACGAAAGCTGTGACTTGGATGTGTCACCCAGCTTCTCTCTGGCTCAGTGTCCCCACCAGTAAGAAACTGCTGCAAGAAGAAAAGAGCTAAGAACAAAACCTGCTTAGGCTGGAGCCTGGCAGATACACAAATGTTTGTTTTCTTGTCCTGCCCTCAGGAGCCTGGAGGGTAGTGGAGGGTCAGTTGCACAAACACAATGAAGTAGGACGCACTGTCCAAGAAGAGACCACTGACTAACATCCTTGCTCGGGCAGACTTCCACCAGGCTTCCAAACCTCTTCCAGGTCCCTCCGTGCACTTCCTTCTGAAATGCAGTTTTAGGAAGCATCCTTTTGTTAGTTTAACAAGAAGTGCCCTGTACCCCTAGTACCCAAGCCGGTTGTTGGTTGAGAGGCCTCGTGCCTGCGTGGTGGCCCTGCCTTGCTGCTATAAGGATCATTACTAATTCTTTCTTCATACTATGGGCCTGGCCCTCTATTCCTGGGACCATGGAGGTCAGTTTTCAGTCCCTGACAGCTTTTGATTAAAAACCAGGGAAAGACTCCTATTTGTTCTGGAGCAGATGTGAAAGTTGAGGCTGAAAAACTATTCCTGAACAGAAAGGATTCATTTATGAGCCAAAGTGTCCTCAAATGTAAACGTGTGTCCTTCCTAGGGTCCCCCTGCAGCCCAGACATGGCTTTGATGACCGACCAATTGCTTGCTGCTATTCCTGGGCCTCAGAGGACTGGGTAGACTGGATGGGGGTGGGGTCCTCGCAGCCAGCGTGCGCGGGGGCGGGGGGGGGGCGATTGATGAGTCCAAGCCCAGCTGCAGAGGCCTTTGGGATGAGCCTGCTGGGACCTCACTGGCAGCCTGCAAAGTAGGGGCCCCTGTTCCACGGAGGCGCTTCCTCCTCCTGGAAAGTTTGGATCAGGTTTTGGATGCATTTGTGGGATCCCTGAGGGGTTGGATTGTGAGCGGAGAGGACGAAGCAGGGGCAGTGAACCCTGCAGGACAGAAGAGGCAGCTCCAACCCTGGGAGCCAGGAGAACCACACTGTGATCAGAGACAGACCACATGGGGGACGGTGGTCCTGTGAGACTGTACAGCCATCTCACTTTGTGTCTTATGCTCTAATGCTTGCCCAGTGACAAATCAACTTGTGAGTAGAGTTTTGAAGGATGAATAGGAGTTTGCTAGAGAACCAGGTGACAGTAGTTATTCCACCTGTTCTCTGTAGTTTGCCCCACCATTCATGAGCTGGGAACATCACACAGAGCTCTAAGAGAACCCCGTCCCAGATGAGGCCTCCACTGCTCCTGTGAGGAGGGACAGGTTTCTGGCTCCCTCGGGATCTGCTGGGTTTTACAGGGCTGGCAGTGAATACCATTCTCACCCCCAGCTAGGGCATTTCGAATTCAATAGAGCGTTTATAGACTGCCTTGTCAAACCATGGCAATTCTCCTGGGCTGGGGAGATTTCTTCTGTCTCCAGCTTTGCCAAGTTGGCTCTTATTCACCGTTACCTGCAAAAATAAATGTCGCAGGCCCCGATCCCAGAGGAGCAATGTTAGGTCATTACTCTGTGAGTTGTTAGGCTGTAAAGGAGCCGTTCCTCACTCACCCCAGGCTCGGTGACAGTGGCCTGGCTCTGGGTCACCACAGGGACCCTGTTATGATCATCTGTCCTGGTGTCAGTGAAATGACTCTTCATGCATGGAAAGTGGACACCCAGGGATAATTTGAGGGTGCTCATTACACCCTCTCTGCGCCTCTGTCTTCTTACAGCTCGAGATAGAACCAGCTGTGGGTAAGCAAGGAACAGGGTGGCATTCTGAGTTCACTGGGAAATCCGAGCTCCTGCTGGTGATCCTGGGGTGCCAGACACCAGGACCTGATAGAACCCTCACCCCTGACAGCATGACCTCTCTCTGTGTGCTGTGTGCAGGCTGGTCACTGCTGTCATGGGGACATGTGTCACTTCTGCTCTCTCCAGGTGGCTCTCCATGCATAATTTTATTTTTGGCAGCACTTGAGATTAAACCTAGGGTCTTTGCACTAAGTTATAACCTCAATCCTTCTTATTTTAAAATTTTGAGATAGAGTCTTGCTATGTAGCCCAGGCTGGGCTCGAACTTGTGATCCCTCTGCTTGGGAACTCACACCTGAACTCCTGGGAACCCCATGTAAGCGGAACTGCATGGTTGTACCTTCTTCTATCTGGCCAATTTCACTTAGCATCATGTCTTGGTGGTGAGAATTTCCTTCCTCTTCCACACTGAATACTATTCCTTTGTGTGGCTAAACAACACTTTGTGTATCTAAGCATCCACTGACAGACTCTTCTGGCTTTTGACCCTTGTGAATAATGCTATGAGCATAAAAATGCACATATCTCCTCATACTCCTGCCTTCAAGTTCTTCCGGGTGTGTATCTAGAAGTGGAATTGCCAGTCATAGCAGCTGGTTCACATTATAGCCCCATCATTAGTACACAGAGTTCTCAATTTCTCTTGTTCTCACCAACATTTGTTGTTTTCTGTCCTTTGGGGGGGGGCAGGCTTTGATGCTTGTCCTTAAGAGATCCTCCAGCCTCAGCCTCCCAAGTAGCTGGGAATGCAGGTGCACATCTTCATGCCCAGACTATTTCTTGCTTTTTTGATAGTAACCATCTCAATGGGTGTGAGTGATGAAATGTAATTTATTTATAGTTTCTTTTGAGATTAAAAGATTTAGATACTTACTGTGGCTATCAGCCCTAGTATCAGATAAAACAAAACACAGGACTGGGGACACTGCTGGATACCTGGCCTCCTCCCTGACCTCCCAGACCAGCCAAGCTGCACCACGTTTCTCATCAGTCTGCCAGGCCCACTCTGGCTTAGCGGAGTCCGGGAGGTGCTGGGGCTGTGTTGGGAGCCCGGAGGCTTCAGTCAGGAGCGGGGTTGTGGGGTTCTGCCTTCGGTATGAGACTCCAGCTGTTTACCTCTGCTGCTTGGAGCGTTTCCTTCCAGGCTTCCCACATCCGCGCACCCTGGTGCCTCTGCCAGCTGGCGGGTCCCGCTCCTGAGCGCCGTAGTGGTCGAAGTCAACCTCACGGAGCCTCGGTCTCCTGGCTTACAAAACGGGCTTCACAATTCCCTTTCAAGGGCTATCGCAGCATCGAACAGCCGCTCGGCACGGTGTCTAGAGCACTGAGGAAGCCGGAACCTTTGAAAGGCGCCTGAGACCGTGTAGCCCCGCGCGGCGGAATCCTGGTCTTAGGCGGCGATCACACGCAGAGCACAGTAGCAGGACGACGCTATTCCTAGTTCTACTCTGCCCCCTCGAGGTGAAAAGCTAAAATGCACTTGAGTGGAGAAACGGGGTCCAATCAAGGACCGTGAAGAGCACCCTAAAGGCTGGAGCCAGAAGGCACTGTGGGTCTCTACACACCCCTACACAATCATTTCAGCCCTTCTCCCTTTCTGCAAGTCCTGCCGGAAGTGCCCCAGGGGAATGGATGCATCTGTGAGCTGTCTGGGCTGCTGTTTAGCTGAGGGACTGGGAAGGTCTGGGGACCAGCTGGCGACCTGTACCTGAGGCTGGGAGAGAAGGGAGAAGGAGGAAAGGGAAAGGGAGGGCAAAGGAGGGGACACAATAGTCTTTTTCTTTTTTTTTTTACATTTTATTGGTACATTATATATATACATTACAATTCCACTCCACATTGAGAATTTGTGCCAGTATATGACACAACCTAATTCTCATTTCCCCCTCCCTACCCACCCTCCTTTCCCCCACCCTATATACACAAGAAAGAATTGTTTCCCTTTTTACCATCAATTTTTTCTTTCTTCATTATTTACCCCTAAGCCCCATTACCCTTTAAATATTTACCATTTTTACAATATCATTCGTGCATTGTAGAACACATTTATAGCTTCAGCTTCTCATAGCAGAGAAAATAAATGATATTTGCACATCTGTGATGTATTTTTTTCACTTATGAGTATATCCTGAAGGTACATCCATTTGAGTATAAATGATTCAATCTCATCATTTTTTATGGTAGAGTAATATTCCATTTATTAAAAAACCACATCTTCTATATCCAGTCTAGAGTTGATGAGCATTTGGGTTGTTTATAAGATTTCACTATCACAAACTGAGCTGCTATAAACATGGGTGCACATATGTCACTGTGATAGGAATCTTGTAATTCTTTTGTGTATATCTCCAGCAGGGGGATAGCAGGGTCAAACGAAACCTCTAATCCTAGTTTATTGAGAAATCTCCACACTGATTTCCATAATGGTTGTACTAATCTACATTCCCACCAACAGTGGAGAAGGGTTCCTTTTTCTCCACACCCTCACCAGCATTTGTAGCTGGCTAATTTCAAGATAGCAGCCATTCTTTGTGGAGTAAGATGAAATCTCAGAGTTGTTGCATCTGCATCTCTCAAATGGCCAGTGACGTTGAGCATTTCTTTATATACTTCTTAACTGCTTTTACTTCTTCCTTTGAAAAGTTTGTTCATTTCAGATGCCTATTTCTGAACTGGGTCTTTAAATTTGGGGGAACTGATTTTTTAAGCTCTTTATGTATTCTGGATAGTAGCCTTTTGTCTGAGGAATTACTGATAAAGATTTTTTCCCCTATTGTTGGTTGCCTTTTTGCTCTGTTGATGATTTCTTTTGCTGTGCAGAGCTTTTTAATAGAAAGAGATCCCATTTGTTGATTTCTTCTGATAGTTCTCGTGCTATAGATGTTTTGCTCATAAAGTCTTTCCCTAAGCCAATATCTCCAAGAGGTTTACCTAACCTGTTTTGCAGCAGCTTTAGTGTCTCTGTTTTAATGTTCAAGTCTCTCACCCACTTTGATTTTAGTTTAATACATGGTGAAAGAGATGGATCTAGTTTCAGTCTTTGGCAAGTTGAACCCAGTTTTTCCACCACGATTTGTTAAAGAGGCTATCTTTCCTCACTAAGGATGTTTGG
>PVIC010033463.1:0-20076 GCA_004025085.1 Thryonomys swinderianus
GAAAGAAAGAAAGAAAGAAAGAAAGAAAGAAAGAAAGAAAGAAAGAAAGAGAAAGAAAAGAAAGGAAGGAAGGAAGGAAGGAAGGAAGGAAGGAAGGAAGAAGGAAAGGAAGGAAGGAAGGAAGGAAGAAAAGGAAGGAAGAAAAAGAAAGAAAGGGAGGGAGGGAAGGAAGGAGGGAGGAAGGAATAAAGGGAGGGAGGGAGGGAGAAAGAAAGGAAAATGAAACAATGTATTGTAACTGTTGCTGGGGCCAAGGTATTTTTTAAAATTAGCATAATAGAGAAACAAGTTTTGGAGACAATGCTGATAGGTATTGAGTTGGATATTTATTTGAGTTTCTAAGCAATAGAAAATATTGGTAATTTTAATACACTGGTACAATCATGTGTGTGATGGGGGTATATGAAGGAAAAGAAAAACATTGAAGAACAGAAAGCCAAGGAACTGAAATCTGGATTGAAAGCACTATTGTTGTTAATAAAATTACCAATGATCTTGATACACATAGCTGTGTGAAAAAGGTAAACAAATCAGTTTTGAAGAAGTAAACTGAAAGAGAAGACAGTGAAAATAAGGTTATATGATGGACACATTTAGTAAGTAAAACAAAGAGGATAGTTCCAGAAGTCATAAAATAGAAGCCATGGAATTTCATGAAAAAGAAAAGGAAAGAGAGCATGCTCCTAGAAATGGTTGGTGCAGCCTGTGACATTTCTTAGAGAGCCAGACATTGAGCCCACACCAGGACTTAGTATGAAGAATGAAATAGAGGAAATCACCCACTTAAGAAGAACTTAGTAACACAGAGACCTCAGTAAAGGTACAGCCTCAGTTGAAGACTAGTGATAGAATATAGGGAGATACCTGACTGAGCAGAGACATTAGGAGTATTAACTATGACTATATGAAAATTTCAGGAGGCATGTATGAGCATTACACAGGAATGGAAATTTAAGAATGATGAGACCTTTAAAGATTAAGTCGAAGAAAACAATCATGCAAGGTAAAAAATTTGATTTCCATAATGTTGCCACATGCTCTACTTCTCAAAAATATGTTATAGAAATGAATTCCATTCATTACATATTTGGTGGAAATAACTGAATTTTGGAAAAAAAAACATCTCATTGTTTTTTGCTAAATTGGGATAAATTATTCTTGAGTTTAAGAAAATTTAAATAGTATATAATAGAAACATTAAAATAAAAATATATGAATATGTAATAAAAGCAAATTGATTATTTGTTAGTTGACACTTTATATCTTAATCATGCTGGCACAATATTGAAAAGATAGAATTGGTGGTAGCAGTAGATGTGTGACTATCTCTCTAATGAATTTGAAATAGTTTCCTAAAAGAGAATGAAGTAGTATATGTGAGGCAAGGAATCTTTCAAGATTTTTTTGTTGTTGAATTCAGCAAGTAGGGAGGTAATCACATTCAGCAACAGAGAAAAAAGAGACTTGACAGCTACGGAATAGAAATAGCTGGTTACAAGAGGTCAGTTAGAGAAACAGAACATCTAACAAAGGATAAGTTAAAAGGCATTTGAAATTGCAGAGGTAAGACACTCTCCTAGAATTACACCTTGAGTTGCATTATTTATTGATGGGAAATATTTTACAAGTAAGTTCATAGTAAAACTTTGGCATTCACTACCTTTGAAAAGGATAGATTTATATTTCAGTAGCATAAGAATACATGAACAATGGATATATGAATAAATAACTTTTGAGCACATTATAAAATGAAAACTCAAGTCTGAGTGATATTGAGCTATCCTTATTGTAAGAGCTCAGACAAATCTATACAGAACTAAGTGTCATATTAAATAAAAGACAATTATGTCAGAATGCACCTTAATTTTGAAGAGATGTATCTATTTTCCAAAGTAGATTGGAATATAATGCCTAATACCATTTTCTCTGGGAATAAAACATTAATAACTCAAAAAGGGGGAAAATGTAAGAGAAAGATGAGAAAATTGCAGATATTGAAAGATATGATTTGAAGTCCATTAAATACCAAACATGTCTAAATTAAAATAAATAGTAAACATTAACAATTTTTAGTAACAACTGTAACACTGATGGCTTCAGAAGACAATGAAAAGGAGAAATTTAAAGAAAGAGATATTTTAAATTCTTTATGTAAAGATGTAAAGTTTAGCTCATATATAAGTCTCCAAATTCTGAGCTTTTGCAGAGACCTACATGTTGATTACATTTGTTCTCATTAATACATCACTGCAGGATTAGAATTCTGTGTCTTTCTGATCTATTGAGACATTTATCATATATTCCTAGAATTTCCAACCACAAAAATTCTATGATGTATCTTTTCTTCTGTAACCTCATTATATTTGTTTGCATGCTCACTGTTTTTTGAAACACACTCATTTTGCAGTAAATTTAGTGGAAAATACAGACATATATGTCCCATTTAAATATTCTACATCTAATTCCATCTGTTCCTCAAATATGCAAATACAAATTAATTAAAAGTCCTTAGAGTATTTGCAAACAAATGATTAAAATATTGAGATATAATTAATTTTTATTTTAAAAACCTAGAATCAAAATGAGTGGGAATCCTTACCACCCTCACAAACCAAAAATAGAACAAAAATCTCTATAAAGTATCTAAAGCAATTGTCATACATTCAGTCATTTAGAACACAATTATTACAAATATTCTGTGTGAAAGACTTACTGTATTTGATGGTTATAAATTAAAAAACGAATTAGACACCAAAATCTGTTCAGTTGGTTCATATATTCTAGTGAAAGGAATGCCATGAGATAAAGAGACATAACATTTGATAGAAAAAGATACATGTAAGAAATCATGGAAAACGTACGTTTATTTAGAAAAGAGCAGTATAGAGATGTACAAGGCAATTTAGAAAAGATGAAGAGAACTATTGATATGGGGCTGCTAGTGAAAGGTTACATGTAATTTGATGCTAGTTATAATTTGGACACAGTAGCAAAGGATAAGAGTAGACCTACCAAAAAGAGATAATGATAGATGAATTAAAATTGTTAGAAGTAACGAACCAATGGAAAAGTCAGATATGCAAAGTAGAGGTAAAAAAAATTGTTGGAATGCATTGGATTTTCTTCATATAGTAAGGAGCAAAAGAGTGAGCAAAATTGGGAGGCCAGGTGTGGTCATGTGTGGTTGTAATCCTGACACTCTAGGAAGCTGAGGGAGGAGAATCATGAATTGGACTAGTCCAGCTTGGTTAACATAGTGAATTTAAAAAACAATGCCACAAAGCAAAACATCAAAAAGGGCTGGGATATTCCTCAGTAAGAACACCTTGGATTCAATCCCAACTCCCTCAGGTTCACACAGTAAAGACCAGAGAAAATCCTTTACTAGGGTTAGCTGGTGGAGAGCGAACATAATCATTGCTAGAAACATCCAAAGCATTTTCCCAGAAAAAAAGACATTGCTTCCAGAAGAAAAGACTTTGAAGGATCCCTATCACACAGGCCTAAGATAAAGAACTTCCCCCAACTAATAGCTTCTCTGGCTTTGCTGTCATATCTGTGGTGAAGGGAGGGAAGGTAAACCAGGGGAAACATTTATGCCACTCACAGTTTCAGACACAAGCTCCATAAAAGGGTGAGAAGTGGACAATAGACGTAACAGATTTTCTCAAAAAAGACATACAGAAAGCCAACAAGGACTTGAAATATGTGCAGCATCAGTAAAAGAGATCAGAGAAATGTAGATCAAAATTACCAGGCTGTCTCTTACTGTGAGGCCAAAGGAAGCCAGTGCCAGGATGTTGTGGGGAACACTGGACCCTGGCACATAGCGGCTGGCAGTGTGAATCCCTATGCTCATTTGGAAATCACTAGAGTTTTCTGAAAATATTAAAATTCAAACTACCTTTGTTAGGTTGGTTCCTAGATATTTCATTTTTTCTGGGTGCTACTGTGAAAGGGATTGCCTCCCCAATTTCTCTTTCAGTGAGTCTGTTGTGTGTAGACAAAGGCTGTTCATTTTTGAGCATTGACCCTGTATCCAGCAACACTACCAAATTTGGTAATTAAGTCTAGCAGTCTTTTGGTTGAGTTTTTAGGATCTTCTAGATAGAGTATCATATCATCAGCAAATAATGACAGTTTAACTTCTTCCTTTCCTATCTTTATTCCTTTTATATCTTTGTCCTGCCTGATTGCTATGGCTACTGTCTCCAGCACTATATTGAACAAGAGTGGTGACAGCGGGCATCCTTATCTCATTCCTGACCTTAGTGTAAAACCCACTCCACAAAGAATGGCCGCTATCACAAAATCAACCAACAATAAATGCTGGCGTGGCTGTGGGGAGAAAGGAACCCTTCTCCACTGTGTGTGGGATTGCAGACTTGTGCAACCATTGTGGAGATCCATGTGGAGATTTCTCAGAAAACTAGGACTAGGGGTCCCATTTGACCCTGCTATCCCCCTGCTAGGAATATACCCCCCAAAATTTTAAAAATTACATTGGAAAGACAGATGTACACCCTTGTTCATAGCAGCTCAGTTCGTGATAGCTCAATCTTGGAAACAACCCAAATGTCCATCAACTGGAGAGTGGGTAAAGGAGATGTGTTTTTTTTTTTTTTAATAAAATGGAGTATTACTCTGCCATAAAGAATGAGAGATCGATCCATTTAGGTGCAAATGGAGACACCTGGAGGATATACTAATAAGTGGAATCAATAGATCACAGATAGGCAAATTCCGGATGTTCTCTTTGACATGAACACCTGTAGATGCAAATGAGCTGTAGAAAGTATGACAGCTTTTATAGAGTGGGAAATTTCCATAGGAAATTTGGTGTGGGAATGTAATGAGGGGAAGGAATAAATATGATACAGAAAGAAAATAAAAGAGCATGCATAAAGGGGGTGCGGAGGTGTGGGTAGGTAGGGATATGGGTAAAAATGAGAATTAACTTTTGTCATATACTGGTACAAATTCCCCAATGTTATATGTGATTTTGAGATGTATATAAATTATACCAATAAAGAATTCAATTAAAAAATTCAAACTACCAAAGGACCAAGGAATTCTGTTCCCGAATGTATATTCAAAGAAGATGCAATCACTATATCAGAGTCACATACTTACCACACAGCTCACAGTAGCCAAAAATGGAAACAACCTAGTTATCAACCACCTGTTAAATGAATGAAGAAAATATACTTTTCCATCACATTGCAATAAATAAAATCAAGAATTATTGGTTTGCTATTGTGCAGCAGGACTACTATGGGTGACCATGATGTAGTTCACATTTCATGAAACTAAAGGAAAATTTTAACCATAAGTAAATGATTAATGTTTTAAGAAATAGATACAGAGTATGTTGGCTACTTTTCTCTCGTGGCTGAAGCAAAACACCCAACAGTAAAGTTAGAGGAAGAGGGGTTTCTTTGGCTTACAGCTCATAGAGGTTTCAGTCCATCATATGCTGGCTCCATGGCAGAGGTGATAAGTGGGTATTGCAGAGGAGAAACAACATGGCACAGACAAGGTCACCATGGCAATAAGGAGGAGTGTAGCAGTTCTTTCTGCTCCTTTTATCCCTCCCGGGCTACCTGGATTAGGGTGATACTGAATCACTCAGTCCCGAGTAGTGGTTTAGGAATCTCACGCCCTTAATCCCAGCATCACACACTACAGATTCAGCCACCTCTAATGGAATGAGGCTTTGGGGAACATCTAGGACCCAATGGTAACATAAAGGAAAGAGATGCTGTAAGGCACCGACTCGCAGAGCAGTGCTGCTGAGACTGTGCCAGAGTCAGGAGAGGAAACACAGGTACTAGAGGAGAGTTCTAATCCAGAAACCACTACAGTAGACACACAATGTACTCATATAAAATGCTCAACTAAAAACCAGAAAGTAGAAAAGGAGGGCTTAAGGGAATAAATATAAAAAAATATGAAAAAGATGCATATTAATTTAAACCCTATAGGAACTCAATTGTGATCTTAAGTATTTGCTCAACGGATTTGAAAACTTTAATTTCCAAAAAGCCCTGTGTCATACGGATATTTTTGGCAACTTTCTTCAAAATTGTCAAGAGATAGATGTAAGTAGATATCTTTCAATAAGTAAGCATATAAAAAAGGCGAGTACAAATATACAACTGAATACTTTGCACCACTAAAAATAACCAATCAAGCCCCAAACAGCACAGGCGATGTGAAGTGCATATTGCTAAGACTAAACGTCAGCAGTAAGGGAAGCTGTTAAGTGGACTGAGATAGAACAAGCTGTCCTGTTTTAACTATTCGTTATAAATCTAGAACTGCTCTAAAATAAAATTTTTATTTAAAAAAATTTGACATCTTAAAGGTTATTTCGGTATATTTTAGGATCATAATTAGAGCTCATTAGAGAAATTCCAGGATGAGTTGGACAGTTTGCCTCAAAACTGAAATGAAAAAAAATGCAAAAATCCAAGTTTTATTTAGATTTATGGAATTATTCTGCTATAGAATCCTCATCTTTATTTCCAAACATCTCTGATCAGTGAAGTGAGAAATGTTCAGATGTTGTTCTCAACACCAAGTTCTCTAAAATTCTACCAAATGGATTGCACTACAACAGTTTAGATTTCCAACAAGCCAAAAGCCTTAAAAACATAATTAACTTAGGAAGACTTATGTGTGGAGAGTGTGTGAGAATCACAAGAATATCCTGTTTACAAATACATCTATTTAATTGCTGATACAGGAAATTTAAATATATCATTTTCTTTTTTATGAAAAATGTGACAACCTAGAAGATGCGTAGATTGGCAGATCTTATTATTTTATTTTACTCACCTTAACTAGTCTGTCAACTTCATTTGAATATAGTTAATAACACAAAAATTTATAGTTGTTATTTTCATTAAGTTCTAGACCAATTCATTACTTCAATTTAAGAAAATGATGGATGGATGTGTACCATTTGGCTAATCTAAATAATGACTTCACAATATGATTCATTTTCATTAAGGAAAGAGTAAAGAGTTATCCTTAGACGAAAACTGTAGTCTGTAATTAGCCGATTCTCCTTTTAGATTATAAATATGAGAAGGTCTCCAAGCCACCTCTGGTGGCTTCACTCTCATTTCCATCTGTAATAACTAAACTCCTCTTTCATTCTCCCTCAGAGTCCTAGCTAAGAATTCTCTGCTCATCTTAACTCCTTTATGGTTCTGCAGAATTGCTGTATACATCTGATATAAATAAAGACATTTAAAACTTTGAGTAAATTTGTTTTAATCTTCATTTTAACTTGGACAACTCATTGTTTGTAGAAATTAAGAAGAGACAACTTGAAAGAATGTACATTTTCAGAGTCTCTGAAAGATAAATTTTATGACAATCTCTCTGTGTCCCAGTTACTATGTCTGTTGATTTCGAGTAATGTTCTGTAGTAGTAAAAATGTTTGTAGCCCTTCTTATTTCATATCTTAAACACTGGAGAAATGTTGAGCAGTGGCAAAAAGTATAAAAGATTGAAGTATAGTACAGTACATTGTTCATTCAAAGCCTTGTGTAATATATAAACCAACAGCTAATTCCATAAATTACTACCTTCAGGAAATGAACATTTCTCTGATATAAAAATGCAGTATCTTTTTGATTTTGTATCCCTATTAAGCAGAATAAATAATAGAATTTCTTGATAACAGATTCCATTTTTTAAAAGTTTGACATTTTTATAAATTATTGCAAAACAAAAATGATAAATTCCCAAGAATTACTAGGTAACAAATTTTCTTCTTCTTTACATATTTAAATTTTTATAATTGATGAATCCAGTTTAATTAATAAGGGTTATGAGTCGGAGATGTTGTGGCTGTCAAATAGTCCTGCACTCTGCTAGCAGGAGGATCACCATGAGTTCAAGGGCAGACTGAACTACATAGTAAAACCCTGTCTCAAAAGAAAAAAAGAAAAAAAGAAAAGAAAGAAAAACAAGTCATGTCCTTTGCTTTGATTTATTGTACATTCAATAGTAATCGTGGTAATATCTTAAAGGAAGCACTTTTTGGTCTTTATGTTTTGGTGAACTATCTGAAATAGCACTGTGGAGAAGCAATCCATACTAGTAAGGAATTAAAAGGACATATCCTTATTTTATGTCTGTTTTATTTTATGGTATCCTAAAAATTATATAAATTAATACATAATGTAATTTCTGGTAAGATAAGTAGTATATGGAAAAGAATATCATTTAATAGGTAAAAGAGATGGATTATTTTATTAAGCATGAGAGAAAAGAGATGTCTGAGGAATACAATTTCAGTGAAATCTAATAAAAGAAAAGTAGGCTCTAAAATAGGAAAAATTCCGATGCACTCAAGGAGAGCAAGACTTCTGCACTAGTGCGGCTCAAAAGAAGACTGAGTGGAGTTTTGCTCGAAGAGGATGACAGGGACTCAGATCCTTGGCACCTGATACAACAGAGGAACACAATTCCCAGAAAAGGACAATGAAAAGGGAACAGAGATTCTTGACATTGGCTCACAGGTTGAACATTGCAACAATGACCTGCCTGGTGCATGGAAAAATACCATCAATGTTTCAGGTGTAGATAAATTATAAACATAAATGCAGGTGGTTTATTCCCTGCAAACCTTGAGAAGTACTTCATGCAAATTGCCAACTCGTGCTTTCTGTGAAGAAATGAGGCTATTGAAGCTCTTGAGGTTAACTTTTCCCACTCTCATTTTCCGATGTCAGTGCACTTTCCAATGCACAACAGCCAAAAATGCCGTTTAGAAGAGCCAAACTCTCAGGGTCCCAGGCTCCTAACGACACCACATAATTCTTTAAGTGGGTCTTCTGAGAATAACTTTATTTCCACTTACCATGTTTATGTACTACCCATGCATCTGAGGCACTGAATTTTAATTGCTGAATTTAAACATATTTTGCGGAGGTTTGAGTGGCCAGAATAGAATGAGTGGCTAGAATAGAACGAGTCTTGAATTTTAGAATCACAGTTATGGCTTATGACCAGAGATATCTTACACTTTTTATATGATACATCTTTCAAGACTTTGTCTTGACCTATAGAAAAGTAGTGTTGTTCTGGAACATCAACACTTTGACCAAGCATTGAAAGTGGTTCTAAACCAGTGATTCCGTACTGTGATGGAATATGTGAGTTTTAATTATCATTAAACAAATGTAGTTTTCCTTTCAACTTTTCCATCCTTCCATATCTCATTCTATTTTTCCATGATATACCTAATATGATAATGCAATTGGTCTGTTGTATTTTAAAATCTGGTTTCAGTGTAATACAACCTATGCTGGGTATTATTTTTTACAGGTGTACACATATTGACTAGAAGAGGATTTAGTAAACAGTAGTTGCTTAGTAGATATCATATATATTTTTTTTTGAGATAGGGTCTCGCTTTTTTAGTTCAGGCTAGCTCTGAGCTCACGAGGCAAGCCTCGAACTCAGCAATCCTCCTGTCTCTGCCTCCCCAGTGCTGGGATTATAGGCGTGAGCCACCACGCCTGGCATGATATCATATAATTTTTTAAAAAGAATATGTTCGGCGGAGGGTTAGCTCAGTTGTTCTGGCACCTGCCTCACAAGCACAAGGTCCTGAGTTCAATCCCTGGTAACCACATACAATGCTGGGCATGGAGACTCACGCCCACCAGCAATCAATACCACATACCACAGTGCCAGGTGTGGTGGCTCACGCCTGTCATCCCAGCACTCGGGAGGCAGAGACAGGAGGATTGCTGAGTTCGAGGCTTGCCTGGGCTACATAGTGAGCTCAGGCCAGCCTGAAGTACAAAGCAGGACCCTGTCTCAAAAAAAAGAATATGTTCATGTGTTATTGCTTCAGTTTTAAAATAACAATGAAATGCAAAAAGCCCCCTGAAAGTAATCAGTTATTATATTAAAATATCAGTTATTAATAAGACATATATTTGTTCACTCTACTGAAAATGCTGCATTGTGATTATACAAAACGAGTGTGTGATTTTCATATATTGAAATTGTTATTCTTTTTTTTTTTTTTGAGACAGGGTCTCACTTTATAGTTCAGGCTGGCCCTGAGCTCACTATGTAGCCCAGGCTGGACTTGAACTCAGCAATCCTCCTGCTCCTGCCTCCTGAGTACTGCTCATGCCTACCATGCCCGGCATTTGTGGTATGTGATTGCTGGTAGGTGTGAGTCACCACATCCAGTATTGTTTGTGGTTACTGGGGAATTGAATGAGGGACCTTGCACTTGCTAGGCAGGAACCAGAAACACTGAGCTAAATCTTTGGCCCTGAAATTGTTATTCTTAAAAGATATAAAACTTAGTCATTATATCCTACATGATAGCATGATATGCAATACAGTATTTTAAATAAATCAGTGTGCATGCTATCAAAATACCAAAGTAAGTACTAGTAGACTAAAAACTAAGTCATTACTACATTTACAAATATTTTTTTTCAAATTGAATCATTCTGTCTCGCAGAGGTATAATGCCCCTTCTGAATTTTGTCAATAACATTTTCCTGCTTTTCAACCTACATACTGCATAACTCCTACTTACATCATTTCCTTTTTGTTTTTATACACATGTAATTAAGTTCTGTGCAGTGTTCTGTACTTTCATCAGTCAGTACTTATTTGTAAACTTATTTATTTTTGTGTATAATTTCTATGAATTTGTCACTTTGTTGGTCAGTATTAATTTTACAGAACGGGGAGCTTCAATTTGGCATGTGCCTATATTTGTATAATGTATTTGATCAATTCCAGTCCCCACTTACCTCTCCCATTCCTTTTCCTCCCTGTTATCCTTTGTTCCTTCCTCTTCTCTAAACTCTCTCTCTCCTCTACTTTCAAGTCATTGGTCTTTTTTATATATCACTTTACACATAGGAGAGAATACATGCAACATGTGTCTTTCTAAATCTACCTTATTTTGCATAACATAGTGATGTCCAATTTTACACTACTTCCTGAAAAGGACATGATTTTGTTCATATGGCTGAATAATACATCATTTATTCTCATATATGTAATATGATAATATATGCATCATATATGATATATCTTATAGTGTGCTATATATATACACATCTATATGGACAAAGTTTTTCAAGATATATAATGAGATCAATCATATACGTATAAAGAGAGACGTGTATGTCTATATATGATGGATACTTCAATATATACAAAGTGTTTATATATATTCTATATTGATAAAATGTCTTATTATACTATATGAAATATATGGTGAACAATTTCATATATACCACAGTTTTAGCCATTCTTCCCTTGATGGGAACATAGCCTTATTCTACATCTTTTCTATTGTGAATTTCACAACAGTAATCATAGGTACCTGGTGTCTGTACAGTATGCTGACTGTAATTCTCATAGGACTATCCCGAGGACTGGTGAAACTGAATCAAATTGTCACTCTTATTTTATACTTTTGAGGACTTCCATCTTAATTTCAATAGTGGCTATCATTTTGCCTTCTGACCTTCAGGGTAGAAAGGTCCTTTTTTATTCCACATCTTCACAGCCATTTTTTGTTTTCAGTGTTTTTTTTTTTTTTTTTTTGAGACAGGGTCTCACTTTGTAGTTCAGGCTGGCTCTGAGCTCGCTATGTAGTCCAGGCAAACCTTGAATTCAGCAATCTTCCTGTCTCTGCCTCCCGGATGCTGGGAATACAGGCATGAGCCACCATGCCTGGCTGTTTTCAGTGTATTTTTAATTATAGTCACTCTGACTGGGGTGAGAGATAATCTCCATGTAATTTTGATTTGAATGTCGCCATGATTAAAGATAATGAAAATTTTCATCCTTTTACTGGCCATTTGTACTTCTTTAGGAAACTGTGTGGGTAGTTTGCTGTGTAATGGACTGGGTGATGTTTTGTTTTGTTTTACTTAGTTTCAGTGTTCTTTAACGTATTCTGGATCCGATCTTCTGCCAGAAATGTTAATCTTCTTCCAGAAACAAAACTGGCATAGATTTCTCTCCCACTCTGTAAGCTGTCTCTTCACAGTTTAATTGGTTTCCTCTGCTGCGAAAATTTTAATTTGATGTAATCTCACTTACTGATTGTTTTTATTATTTTCTGAACTCCTGGAATGTGATTCAAGAAGTTCCTTGTAGTTGGAAGGGTTTGTTTCTATGCCCTCTATTAGATTCTTTTATCTCTGTGTTTATTTATATGCACATACCTTGTTGTTTTTGTTCTTGTGCCCTTTTATTATTTTGTGATGATTCCAGCTTTACTCTTTTTTTTTTTTTTTTTTTTGAGACAAGGTCTCACTTTGTAGTCCAGACTGGCCCTGAGCTCACTATGTAGCCCAGGCAAGCCTCGAACTCAGCAATCCTCTTGCCTCTGCCTCCCAAGTGCTAGGATTACAGGTATGAGCCACCACACCCGGCACTGTGGTGTGTGGTATTGATTGCTGGTGGGCGTGAGTCTCCATGCCCAGCATTATATGTGGTTTCCAGGGATCGAACTCAGGACCTTTCGCTTGCGAGGCAGGCGCCGGAACCACTGAGCTAACCTTCCAGCCCCAGCTTTACTCTAATTATTGTTAATTATTATTGTTATCATCAGTGCAGGATTGCTTTGTCTATTTTGTGTTTTTGCACTTTCATATGAATTTTGAGGGTTTTTTTTTAGTTGATTGATACCAATTGCATTTAATTGATAGGCTACTTTCAGCAATATAACCACTTTAATGGTGTTCATCCTTCTAGTCCTGGAGGAGAGCTGTCTTCTCATTTTTGGTGTCTTTTTGAATTCTTTTTTTTTTTTAATTATTTCTTCAGTGTTTCATGATTTTGAGTTCGTTTTGAGTTTTCTTCAGTGTATATTGATTGTAGAGACTTTCACCTATTTCATAAGGTTTTTAAATCAATGTATATATTATTTGAGGTGTCTTGAATGTAAATGTTTTCCTAGTTTCTCAGTGGTATAACTTTTCTTATTTACTTGCATCCTTTTCACTTCTTTATTTTTTTATTGCCTTGCTGTAAAATTGTAAAGTACTGTAAGGAGCAAGGGTAGTACGTAGTGTGACACTCTTATCTCATTGCTGAATATAGAGAAAATACTCTTAATGATTCCCTGTTCAGTTTGATGGTGGCATTGGTATTTTCATAGATAATTTTTATTATATTAAGATGCTTGTATTCTTATTCTCTTCAGGGCTTTTCTCATGAAGGATATTCAATTTTCTCCAAGGCCTTTTCTGCATGTATTGATCCAATTGTGTGATTTTTTAAATCCATGATTCTAAGTTGTGCATTATGATTATTGATTTGCATATGTCAAAATATTTTTTGTATCACTGGAATGGAAATATCTTAACAGAGGTGTATAATCTTTTAAATGCTGAATTACTTAACAATAATTTTATTGAGGAGTTTTAAATGTGTATATATATATATCACATATTTTTCTATAATTTTATGCTTTGTTGAAGATTTATCTGTTTTTTTTGTGTTAGGGTGATAATGAGTTCATCAAAAAATTTGGAAATGTTGCTAGTTTTTTATTTCATTGAATAGTTTGAAAAGTATTCATAATTTTTTCTTCAGAAGTAAATCCCTCTGGTCAAGGGCTTTTGTTTGTTGGCAGATTTATTACTGCTTTAATCTCATTTCTTCTTTTATTTGTTTAGGCTTATGTCATAAGCCTAAATAAATGATTCAGTTTCAGGAGAACATACCTGTCTAAAGCTTAACGATTTCTTCTACTTTTTCTAGTTTTGGGAATATAATTTTTTTAAGTAGTCCAACATATCCTCTAGATTTTATCATTTTCTCTTATCATAACCAATTTGTTGTTGCTATTAAGTTGTTTCTTCTCTCTCCTTTTATTAGATAGTTTGAGAGTTTTCAGTCTCATTTATCTTTTAACATGATGAACTGTTACATGAATCCTTTCACTCTCTATTTAACTTGATCTTTAATTATTATTATTCCTTTACTTATATTTTACTGAGATGTAACTGCTTCTTGATTTTCTAAGACTTTGAGATAAATATTATGTGTTTATTTGCAATATCTGTTTGTTTAATGTGGATAATTATACTTACGAACTTTCTTTCTAGAACTGCCCTCCCTGTAACACACAGATTCTGATGTGTTATATTTATATTTTCATTGGTTTATAAAGATCATTAAATTTCCTTTGAGACTTATTGAATGATTGTTTCACTGTTGTTACAATGTTCGTCCATCTCCATGTAATTGTACAGTTTCTGTGGTTTCTCTTCTAATTGATTTCTAGTTCATCCCATTACAATTTGATTAGATGGATATAATTACTTTTTTATAGGATTTACTTTACTAAATCATGGTACATTTTGCAGAATGTATCATGAGCCTCTGAAAATAATTCATTCTCTCATCATTGAATGCAACATTGTGCAGATGTCTATTAAATTCACATTGGGGGTAGTGTCCTTTAATTCTGATGTTTATTTGGTGATGACTTGTCTATTAGCAAGACTGAATTACTTAGGTCACCCGATCTAATTGTATTGAAATATATCCTTCTCCCCATGTCAAGTAGTGTTCACTTAATAATACTAGTGTATGTGCCAGGTAATCTTAATTGTCAAGTTGACTAAATTAGTAGACTCTTGGTGAAGCTCATGGATGCTAGGGTACTCATCAGTAAATCGATCTAGTAATGTTTACAGCAGACTGTGCTCTTTCGAGGTGGAGCCCAGAGTGAGAAAGTCAAAGGAGTCACTGAGGCAAACTCTTTGGAGGTATCTCTTGCTGGCCCTCCTATCCTGGGCCCTGCTTCCTGGCTACTGTGCCCTCTCCTACGGTATTTTTGTCCTGGAGCAAGGCAAGTGAAGACTGAATATCCTGTAAATGAAAACCAAATCAAAGCTCTCCTCCTTTAAGTACCAATTGTTGGGTATTTTATCCCAGCAATGGGATATCTGAATGTCATCCATTTACATAAAAATTATTATATCTTCTTTTAGTTTGTTCCTTTTACCTATGTATAAATAACATTCTTTGTCTCTTCTGATGATTTATGAGTTAAAGTCTGCTTTGTTGCCCATAAGAAAAGTTGCTTCTGTTTGCTTTCAGACAGCTTCACATGGAATAGACATGGAATTTTCTATCCTTTCATTTTCAGTCTATGTGTGTCTTTGCCACTGAGGTGTGTTTCTTGCAGGTAGTATATAACTGAGTCCTGCTTTTTAATCCAGTTTGTAAATCTTTGTTTTCTAGTTAGAGAATTAAGACCATTTACATTCAGGGTCATTATTAAAGAGAATGTAATCATTGTTATTTTGTTTTCTTGATGTTTAACTCCTTCATAACTATTCTTTCCTTAGCTACTCTTTCCGTGTGTAGTCCATTAAGAATCATCTATGATCCCATCTTAGCTATTACGAGTTACCTCAGTTTCTTTTTATTTCACAAGTTTTGACTTCTCCTTTGATTCTAAAAGGAAAGTCTTGCTAAATACAGTATCTGAGCATGACAGATCTTTTCTTTCACCATTTAAAAATCATGAGTCCATGCCTTTCTTGCCCTTCACGTTTCTACTGAGAAATCTGCTGTCACAGCAGTTGTTTTGCTTCTATAATTGATTCAGTATTTGTCTCTTGTGTGCTTTAATATTCTATGTGCTGGGACAGGCTTCTCTCCTGATCATGTCTGGTTGCAGTCTCCAAATGGCTTCTGTACCTGGTTATCCATATCTTTCTTGATAACTGGAAATTTTTTCTGCTTTTATATATCATTGAAAATATTTCTGTCTTTAGTTTATATATTAGAATGTTCCTGTATTCTAGAAAATCATAACTTTGTTCCTTTTATGTAACCATTTTGAACCTAATGTAATACAAATAGGTGTAGTGTAACACAAGTAGGAATTATAAAACTTATTTTTATTTCTTTGAAAAATAAATCCAAACAGCCATTTCCTTTACCTGCAAAGACCTTGAGTATTTTATTTATGCTTTCTTTCCTTCTGTCTGCATATGATATTTTATGTTATTTTTAAATCTTGAAATTCTATCTTCTGTTTGATCTAGTCATTCTTTATATTTCTATAATTGTTTTGCTTTAAATTATTGTTTTGAATTTCAAAGATTTATCTCTTTTTCAATATCTTTATTACCTTATTATTTTTATTTATATCATGTATTTTCTCCTTGAATTCACCCAGCTGTTTCTCTCTATTCTCTTGGCACTCCAAATTTTTGCATTTATCTTACATTTTAATATTTGACTGCTTCAGAAACAGTTACTAGCAAATTATGAACTTTCAGAAGAGTCATAATATTTTGTTTTATTTGAATCTTTTGGAATTCCATGCTGATATTTGCTCATCTGTTGGGTTGGATATCGCTTCCACTTTTATGTAAGGTCCTTTCAAACAAATAACTTTCTCTTGAATATGTGTCCAGGAATATCACATTGCTGAGAAGTCTAGATTACATTCCCAAATGAGTTTCAGACGATAGTTTTCCTCTGAGTTGTTTGGTTATGATTAGCATATTTTGATATAATGTGCACTGTATCAGAGCCTGGTCCACATTCACTATAGACCTCCCAGGAAAGGTCCTTGTAATGTCAGGAAAGATGTTGCAGAAAGAAGTCACCTCTGTTAGTTCAGATGTGTGCTTAATTTGATGTAGGACTATGTGGAGAGAGATCATAGCCACTTATATGCCCTGGGAATCTGGTCAGCAATAGTGCTTCTACCTAAAGTACACAACATGTCATGTTGATTTCCAATGTAGAAAGAGGGTGACAAACAACAATAATAGCAAATAAGAATGAGTCCAATACAGGAATAGGGTACAAACTGAGTTCCAAATCTTATGACAAGAACTACAGGAATAGGGACAGAAATAAAATAAAATAAGTGACAAGCAAAATTAAAAGATAGGAAATTATAATTAAGAACAAAATAGGAGAGAGGATCCAAAAGGAAAGTTAGAATACTCAAAAAAGAGGAAAAAAGAATAGCAGGCTCAGTGGTGTGCGTCTGTAGTCGCTTTCACCCAGGAGGCTGAGGAAGGAGATGAAATGTTTCCCATCTGAGAAGATAACCTGAGACCACCTTGAGCCAGCCACATGAACCCAATAATGGCTGCAGATGTGGCTACGTGGCAGAGTGCTCCTCACTCAATTTATCTTCAGTACCTGACCCTACCCCACGTTCCTGTGCAAAAATTAGAAAAATACAAAGAAAAAGAGAGACAGTAAAATAATTTGATTGTTAAAACAAAGTAGCCAAAAAAAGAATAATTAAAAGAAAAAAATAGTTCAAAGATAAAGCAAAAATGTATGTATACAAACACATTCTATTCAACAAATATAAAAGTTGCAGGTTTTTTTCCATTTTTTTTTTCCATACCAAGGTTCGATCTCAAGATCTTGGACTTTCCAGGCAGGCACCATGCCACGGAACTATGTCCCCAGCCCAAACACAAAAGTTTTAATGAAAACCAAAAAAAAAAAAAAAACTCCTCCCATTAAGGTGGCTCCAAGAAATAGGCACCCATCATCATAGCCCCTCAGTTTGTGATAGCTCAATCTTGGACACAACACAAATGCCCATCAACTGGAGACTGGATAAAGAATATATGGCTTTTCTATGAAATAGAGTACTATTCTGCCATGAAGAATGATAAGGTTGAGTCTTTTATATTCAAATGGATGTACCTTCAGAACATACTCATAAGTGAAATAAATAGGTCACAGGTCTGTAAATTTTGTATCTTTTCTCTCGTATGAGTAACTGAAGATGTAAATGAGCTCTGGAATATATAGTAGATATTGTGAAATAGAAAATATTCAAAGGGAAATGGGGTGTAGGGTAAGTAACAAGGGGAAGAAAAATTATGATGGTAATAAAAAAAGGGAAACAAAGCTTATATATACAGGGGGGTTGTAGAGTGGGTGGGGAATGGGAAAATAAAAATTAAATTGTGTCATGCTGCTATAAGTTCTCAATATTATGTGTGATCATGATGTGTATATGATGTACTAATAAAGATTCAATTTTTTTTTAAAGAAAAGAAATAGACGGGGAAGGACAGTCATACCTATGTCCATATACACTTTCAATGTCTTCTTGGACTGTGAACCTTGCAGGGGGCACCAGTTTCAGTATTGTTTACCGCTGCTCTAGCTGTCAGCTAAGTAGCTGGAGACAACAGTGGATACTAACACCTGTCAGCTTCCTGTTCACCAGACACAAGGGCTGATTACAGGAAGTTTCCAGGGTGCAAGTTGCCAGACCTACTTCAACGGGCCTCCAAGTCACCAGTCTTAGAGGGCTGGCACCGTTTACTCTCTTTTGTAACACTGACCAAAACACTACCCGACATCTTCCTCAGGAGGCCTGTTGCAGGGCATTGTCCCAAGGATGGCAGAAGGCTGCAGGGGAGATGGGTGGAGAACAACACTAGCTAGAGTTCTGCAGCAAAGGAAGAGTGCGGTTGTTTCCCGGAGCAGCCGGCCTGGATAGGGTCTTCACCAGCTCTCTGCTCAGCACTGTGCCTGCCCCCCACCCCAGCAACACCCAGCACCTCAGGTGCCAGCAGCTGGGCAAGCCTTGGATCAGCAAGGTTGAGCCCACTTTTCTTTGGTTTCCATGCCCTCTGTCACCTGTCCACTCTGCAGGCCCTGTGTTCTGATCTTCTGTCCTGATCATCTGAGCATTGGGGTCTTTTCACATCACTCTCTGGTCCATATTGACCATTGGTGGGTTCTGTCCTTTACTTACCTCACCGAGCAGCTGTTGTTCAAGTCTCCCTATTCAAGGTCATAGGAAAGATCACAAGTGCAGTCTGCTTCTACTCGGCCATCTTGGCTTCTGTTTTAAAATTTAATTTTTAATTTAATTTATTGGTACATTATATAGACACATTGCAGTGACACTCCACATTGAGAATTTATGTCAGTATATGACATAGCATCTCATTTTTCCCTTTCCCTACCCCTACAACCCCCACCATACACAAGCTTTGTTTCCTTTTTTACCATCAATTTTGTTTCGTTCCCCTGATGATTTACCCACTCCACGATTTCCCCATTAATATTTACTATTTTACAGTATCAGTCATGCATTTTAGCACAGATTTAGCTCAGGCGGTACTGCCCCTACGTTAACTCCTCTTTTTTTAAAAATAATTAATTTACTGGTGCTTTTGAAAATACATAATGATCACATTGATCATAGAGAAGCTGTACCTTTACATGATATATCTTGATTCTTGTCTTTTCCTCATTCTCTTCCTTTTCCTTCAATCTTTTCTCCCCTGTCCAATTGTAAAACTATTTCTTTGCTTTTGTTCTATTCTTTTTTCGTACCCTTTCCATTCCTTCCTTTCAGCCTGCAACCCATGTTCTCTTTCCCCTTTGACTATTTTCTTCCTACTTTCTATTATCTATTTTGGTCCTTATTTATGCTGGTGTTTCTCACACAAGAGAAATAATGCAATATTTAAACACTGACTCATCTTATTTGTTTTTATGGTTGCATTTTTCACTATCTGCTATATCATGTTGTAGTGGAAGGGTTGCAATTTTATATTTCAGTGAGGCAATTTCTCTCTATCTAGTATCTTTACAAAAATGTTGATGTTTGTTTTAACTCCTGTCTCCTTTCAAAGTTAAAGCACAAAATTGGTGTTCAGTGACTATTAATACAGTATGAGGAGGTAAATTTTGTAAACAGTCACACTCACTTTTTGTAGACAATTTTCCTCTGTTTTTAGTCCTTTTTTTCCTAGTTCTATTATTTTATTCTTAATATTCCTTCCTCTTCTTATTGCTTTGCCTTCTTAATCAGACGGAAATTATTTTATTGCTGTGTTATTCAGCAAAATGAGTCATAAACTACATAAATTTCAAGTTATTAAAATGATTAGAAAGAAATGGATAAATGGAACATTCTCACTTTCTTTATATTTTAGAATTTCATTACACTGTTATACAGATTTGGGCTTTATTATTTTCCATTATCCATGAAAATGTCCATTGTTTTATAGAATCACTGCATGTGTACCACA
>PVIC010033464.1:0-20136 GCA_004025085.1 Thryonomys swinderianus
CAATACTTTTAACATTTTTCAATGATTATGTTGTTCCTCAAGAAAAATAGAGAACTCGTTCAGAGTTTTTTTTTCTTTTAGGTATGGCCCTAGTATAATAAAGATGGTACTATTACATGCATCTTATGCTAACAATATGACTTTTTGCTGTTTCTTTTCCAAGTGTGTCCCCAAAAGAGTTATTTATCATATTACAATGAACCATGCATACAAATATTAATAGCAACAAGCACAATTCAGAACAGCTAAAACATAGAGGCAGCCTATGTCCGTCAACAGATGAATGGCCAAAGAAAATGTCATATTTATGCACAATGAACAACTGTTCTGCCACAAAGATAAACTGAAGTCATTTGTAGGAAAAATGGATGCACCTTGAGATGATGATTTAAGTGAAATAAATTAGACACACAAGTTTAAATATGCAAGGTTTCTCTTAAATATACCAACTCCACACAAAGAATGCATGTTAGTTACTTTTCTCTCATTGCTGAGACAAAATACCCAACAACCAAAGGGGATAGAGTTTATTTGGTTTACACTGTGGAAGTTTCAGTCTATAGTCAGCTAGCTCCAAGAGTGGGATGACAAAATGGCGCGCAGAGCAGACACAGCATGACGCGCACAGGACAGCGAAGGTAACAAGAGGAAGCTCAATGGCATCTTTTTCCCCTTTCATTTTATTTGCACCACTGTGATTGAGGCGGTGCTCGATTAATTACACACGTGTAGTGGTTTAATGATCACAGGCCCTTAACCCCATTATCACACCTTCCAGATTCAACTACCTATGAGAAAAGAAAGTCCCACCTCATCTGCATAAAGCCATGAGGGGGACATCTCAACACAAACCATAAGAAGATATGAATGTTATGTACTGCAAACATGTACTAATAAAATAAAAATTGAAACAGAATGGTTTTCCAGGATTTGGAAGAAAAAATTCACAGTATCGCTGTGGACTCCATAGAGAATAGCTGCCCGCAGAGATCTGACACACAAAAATAACAAATGTTATTTCTTAATGATTGTGTGTTAGGTTCCTGTGATTCAGAAAAAAAAATCTCAGTTTAATTGTCAAATAGCAAGTATAGAAGATGTTTACATTTAACTTTGCTTGTTAACAGTATCTTAGTCACATTGAAGGATCAAAATATAATGAATTTTAAGTGAAGCATTTAGAGCCTTCCCACTGTTTAAACTGGAGGTGAAAAACTTACCTTGTTTTTCAACAGAAATTAATCTGTTGAAGGCAGCGGGGAAAAAGAGTCTCAGAGAAGAGCCTGTATCAGATGAGAACAGCAGTTGTCCCTCCCCCAGAAATAGCAAGGGCAAGCCCATGTTTTCTTTATTCCTTCCCACATGTCTTCAGGCTTGTTCACTTTCTGGATTTGACTTTACTTGTCTTTTGATTTCAAACATTCAACTCTCACTCTCAATCAAAATAACATGGAAGCCCAAGAGCCCTAGTGTAATGTTTATCTTGCAATAATTACATCACTGTAGCAAGAATCTTCCCGTGTCTATCCCATCTTTTGAGGACAGACTGGCTCAATTAGACAATTAGACATGAGATTCTGGTTTAATCTATGTCCAGTATTTAGAGTTTTATCTTAAACAGTTATGTAAATTCTCAGAAATAAAGATCCAATTAACTTGAAAATTTGCTATGAGAATTAAATAAAAATATTCGCGCCTAGTATTTCTTGTAGGGCTCTTACTCTAAAACGAAAGTCAGATTGTAACAGGCAACCCGGAGAACATCCTACTTTCTTGATTAAAAACTCCTGATTAAGAAACTTCGTGAAAAGTGGCATTATTTCGAGGGATTTTAGGCAAGGAGACAGATATGAACAGTTGATACTACGCTCTACTCACAAGCGCTTCTTCCTTTGTCTAGTAAACCTATGATATAACAGTTCAAATTGTTATTCGTGGTTCTTGCTTTCCAGAGTCAAGGATTTTTCTTCTCCTGCCAGTGCTCATCAGGGAACCTCAGAGTGGTTCTTGTGCTTCTTGATTCTAGTACAGAAAAGAGCTCTTCTTCTTAGAAGCTCAGTGGCTTCTTGCAAACAGCTGTGGCTGTCCTGCTTCTCCACTTGGCCGAGCACATCTGGCCTTGTCAAAATCTTTCGCTCAGCCTAAATTGTTCATGGTTGTCCTTCTTCTTAGACATTCAGAGGTGATATCAAAGCCAGAACTGCTTCCTTATGTCTATCCCCAACCCTTTTCCTGAATTGCTTTAGTTCATGTGTATTTTAAGAGAGGGCAGAGTGTAACCTGTCTCCCCTTTTTGACTTCTCCGTTAACTTTTATCCCAGATCCTTGTTTTCCTTATTTCTTCAAATTCAAGTCTCCCATGTGATGTTTTCTTTCACTTGGGTAGCAAAACTTCATCTTTCTTTTCCCCAAATGACCCTTATGGGTTCAGCCCAAGGTATAATAACTTGGTCAAGATCATTGATTTATAGAGTGAAAGTAATTTGGAATGCCAGAGCCCATGTAGATGGGAGCTCTTGACACTTGAGCCTGGGCGTCCCACAGGGTAAAGTTAGTATAGGGTGACTGCTAGGAAGACGTGGTACCACGTGGCCAGCAAGATCTCAACATCACACAGCGTGCAGAAGTGCTGCTTTATGGTGAGCTGAGCACACTTTCCCATTCTGGCTTTCACCCTTAATCTTGCCACCGGTGATATAATGTTAATAGAGTTCTTACAGTTCATGTACATAGTTTTTTGTTTGTTTTTGTTTTGGTTTGGTTTTTTTGAGACAGGGTCCCACTTTGTAGTTCAGGCTGGCCCTAAACTCACTGTGTAGCCCAGGCAAGCCTTAAACTCAGTAATCCTCCTGCCTCTGCCTCCCGAGTGCTGGGATTACAGGCATAAGCCACCACGCCCAGCACTGTGGTATGTGGTACCAGGGATCGAACTTGGGACCTGTATTAGAAATTGGTTTTGATCACTTACACATCCCCTCATAGCTCTATCTGCAATGACGTGCTTATCTCTCTCACAGCTTACTCTGCTAAGAGATCAGTTTTGGTTTGACTCCAATTCCACAAGTCAGAAGCTCAAGCATTTTCTCTCTTGGGAGTGCTCAGATTTATTTCTGATAGCCAAATAATTATGGCTAGGAGACAAAAAGTATAAGGGGTTTAAACCTCAAGTTAATATTTTCATTTTTTATTTCTATTCTGCTTGTGGTATGAGAAATAAAATATATGCAAAAGTGTTAGGTAAAAATTTTTACAAGAACAGGCCAACTACCACTTATCTAAAACTATGACCAGAAATGCTTCAGATTTTATTTTTAGATTTAAAAAATTCACATAAATGTCATTGCTTGAACACCCTTATTCCCGGATTACAAAATCTAAGAGGTCAGAGATGTAAAACTTTTTGAACATCTTGTAAATTGTCAATTTTGTTCTATTTTGGAGTATTTGAATGTAGGATTTTTAGAATAGGGATGCTTAACCTGTAGTATTACTTTTCTTTCAAAATTAAAATTATAAATAAACAAATTATAATTAAAATGAAGAACTATATACTTTGAAATCAAGAAGACTTTCATTATGAAACACTATATTCAAAAGGCTCTTAAAATTCAATCAAGTGCCTTTGAATTTTATGAATATAATTATATGAATGTCTAATAAAAATAAAACTAATTAGGTTTAAGAGGCCTCAGAATATAGTATTTAATAGTGATTAAATTTAAATTAGAAAAATGAAAGTACGCAGGGAATTTATAGATTAAATGTGGATCACAAAATGGATC
Source organism: Thryonomys swinderianus (assembly GCA_004025085.1). Classification (NCBI taxonomy): domain Eukaryota; kingdom Metazoa; phylum Chordata; class Mammalia; order Rodentia; family Thryonomyidae; genus Thryonomys; species Thryonomys swinderianus. Next base: position 3,783 of record PVIC010033464.1, read on the forward strand.
CACATTTTTCAGCATCCAAATTAATAAGTACAAATTCCCAAACTGCTATTCAGATTCCAGCACAGTATTTCTTTATCTTGGCAAAATCCACCAAGCTCTGGCTTCCTAGTCACAAAACTGAAGCATAAGGATACAGCCCAAGCAACTGAGTAGTTCCATGAGATGGGGACTCATTTCAGTATAGATCTTATTTTTTTCTTTTCTGCATAGAACTTTTTCAAAGTTCAAGAAATTTTACTTGCTGAAATTATAAGGCCCACCGAAGTTAAATCCATCCAAGTCCTAAATTTCCTGTCTGCCTACTTTCTGTGCTACACCAGGGCCCCTTAGATGTTACACAGTGACAAAGTATATCATTCTCCTCCCACAGTCAGTCGCCATGGTTTTGTACTGGATACTCTGTTTAAACCCTCAGTGTTAAGTTTTTGTGGCATTTTTATTCCGGTTTTACCCACTCTCCTTTCATCTAGGCAGAGAAATAGAAACTTATTTTACTCTCTTACCTCTTCTATCAGGATCTCTTGTCTAAAGTTCATAAAAGTTAATCCATGTAGTTTTCTCATTTCATTTTTTATTAGTACGTGTTTGCAATATGAAATGATTGCATTCAGCCCGGGGTGGGGTTATTCCTTTATTTTGTTTTGCTTTGTTTTGTTTTGTGAGACAGGGTATCACTTTGTAGTTCAGGCTGGCCTGGAACTCAGCAATCCTCCTGCCTCTGCCTCCCAAGTGTTGGGATTACAGGCGTGAGCCACCATGCCGGGCACTGTGGTGTGCAGTACTGATTGCTGGTGGGTGTGAATCACCACACCAGGTATTGTTGTATGTGGTTACTGGGGACCAGGGACCTTGCACTTGCTAGGCAGGCACTGGAATCACTGAGCTAAATTTCCAGCCTTGGGGCTTTAATTTTTACACAAATTACATCTTCATCATGTTTACTCTCCCTATCCTCCCTAACCCCCTCCTCTCTCTCCTACCCAGATCCAATTGTCATCTCTGCTGAGACTACCTAGCCATTTCTTTTTTTAAATTGATTTTATTGGTACAATTTATACATTCAATATGACGGCATTCAATACTGAGAATTTGTATCTGCATGTGACACATTTTGATTTTCATTTTTCCCCTGCCCTCCCACAACCCCTTCCCCCAATATATAAGCTTTGTTTCCTTTTTTTTTTAATATCAAGTTTTTGCTTTCACTTCCTTACTTTACCCAACTTTCTCTTTTCCTTTTTCATATAAGGTGGTGGTATATATTTGGTTCTTTAAATTGTTTATGTTTAGGAATCTCTCTTAGCAGTATCATGTGAGATTTAAATTTTTAAAAGCTTATTTTACTTAGCATCATAATAGGTTGCTTCTATGATTTGGTTCTAGAGTTGTGCTGTTATAAACATGGCTATGCATATATTTCTGTAGTAGTTGCACATGTGCTTTTTGGGAAAGATATCCAGGAGAGACAAAGCTGGGCCAAATGGAATTCATTTTTTTAGTTTATTGAAAAATTGTTACACTGATTTACAAAGTGTTTGAACTAGTTTATATTACCACAAACAGTAGCTAAGGGGTTTTTTGCCCTTAACCTTGACAGCATTTGTTGATTTTTGAGTTCTTGTTAATGGCCATTCCCCTAGATTAAGGTGAAATCTAATTATTGTTCTTGATTTACATTCTCTAATGCCTAAACATGCAGAATATTTTTCCATTCATCAATTAGTCATCTGTATGTCTTCTTTGGTCAACTGTCTATTCATTTCATTTGTCCATATTTTAATGCAATTTTTCACTTTCGTGGTATAATTTCTTTGTGTTCTTCACATATTCTAGATAATAATCTTGTATCTGAAGAGTAACTTGCTAGTTTTTTTTTCCCTATCTGTACATTATCCCTTCACATCTTTGGTCATTTCATTTGCTGTGCAAAGGTTTTTAATTTTACATAATCCTATTTTTTACTTTTTATATTATTTCTTTTACAACTGTGGTCCTGTTGAAGAAGCCTTTGCTTACACCTATGTCAAATTTTTCTTCCAGTATTTTCAGCTGTTTCTGTGTTCATATGTTAATCTCTGATCCCTTTTGATTTTATTTTCATAAAAGATGAAAGATATAAAGTGAGATTTATTCTTCCACATGTGGATAACAGTTTTCCCAGCACTGTTTGTTACTTGCTATCTTTTCTTCAATGTATATCTTTGATCCTTTTGTCAAAAGTTACCTTGCTAAAGGTGCTTGGAGTTCTTTCTGCACACTCTATTCCACTCATCAGTGTGTCTTTTCTGTGCCAGTATCATATTATTTTTACCACTGTAGGTTTGTACTATAGCTTGAGGTACAAGGTCCTGGTACCTCCTGTTTTTATTTTGTTGCCTTGAATTTCTTTGGCTATTCTGGGGTTTCTTCTATTTCTAAATAAATCTGGAAATTACAGTTTCTAGGTCTGTGGTTTTTGCTGGCAATTTCATTAAATCTTTTCATCATTTTGTGTAATATGGCCATTTGTTAATGTTACTTCTGCCTATCTAAGCACAAAGGATATCTTATTTTCTAAGGTTCTTTTCAATTTCTTCTCTTAGAGACATGCAGTCTTCTTTACAGAGCTCTTTAATTTATGGGATAGTTTAACTTCAAAACATTTAACTTTTCTTTTTGAGACAGGGTCTCACTTTGTAGCTCAGGCTGGCTGTGACTTTAATATGTACCCCAGGCAAGCCTCAAGCTCACCAATCCTCCTGCCTCTGCTTCTGCCTCCAGAGTGCTGGGATTACAGGTGTGAGACACCATACCAGCCCAAAGCATTTAATTTTTTTGGAAGCTCTTGTGAATGGACCTATTTTTCTGATCCCTTTCTTAATGGGTCATTCTTGGAGTATAAGAATACTATTGATTTTTTCGTGTGTGCTTATTTTGTTTCTTACCAATTTGCTAAATGTGTTTATTAGTTTGAAGAGTCTTTTGATGGAGATTTTTAGATTGTCTATATAAGGGAGGATGTCTTCTGAAAATAAGGGTATTTTAAATTTTCCTTTAACATCTAACTTTATTTTGTTTCTTTCTCTTGCCTTACAGCTGTGGCTAAATTGCAAGTACTGTATCAAACAGCTGTGGCAAGAGTGGGTATCTTTGGCTTGTTCCTAATTCTAGGGGAATGCTTTCAAGTTTTCCCCATTTAGAATGATGTTGTTAGTGGGTTTGCCATGAATGGCTTTTATCATTTCAAGAAAAGGTCCTTTTATAGTAACTTTTGTTAAGGATTTTATCATGTGTGGAGACTGAACTTTGTTCAAGAGTTTTTCTGCATCTAGTAAAAAGATCATGTGATTGATATTACTTTTATTTATATGATGTATTACATTCACTTATTTTCATATGTTGAACCATACTTGAATTCTCTGAATTCAGCCATGATGGTCATGATGTGTATCTTTATAATAATTTGTTATACTCTATTTGCAAATATCTTGCTGAAGATTTTTCTATTTCATTCAGGATATTAGGCTGTACCTTACTATTATTATTAGGGCTTTGTCTATCATTTTAGTATCAGGGTAATACCAGCTTTCAAAATGAATTTGGCTGCTTTTCCTCTTTCAATTCCTTAAAAAAATTTGAGGAGAACTGGTATAAGTTCTTCCCTTAAATTTCTGTAAAACTCAATAACCACATCTCCTAAAGAATCTGGTTGTTATAATTTATCACATACACACACACATGCACACACACACGCATACACACACACACACACACACACACACAGTATTCTCTCTCTTCTCTCTCCAAGTCCAGATAGCTTAGGTCATGAATTCTATCAATCCTTTGATGAAAAACTGATACTTATATGATGTAGTCATCATGTGAAAATAGACTAAGACTTCTCACTAAGTAACATGAAGTCAGCATTATCCTGGTCATCATTGCAAGGAATGATCAAAATATATGGTGAACATTTAAATTAAAAACAAAAGAATTTGCTATGCTAGAAAAATCACATTGCTGGCATTTAGAAAAAAAAGGAGCCAGGGTTCTAGCTATGTGGTACCATGGCTGGCATATCCACAAATAAGATCTTAAAATTAACTACCAATACATACTGCTAACTGGCTGAACCTAAAATACATTGTTACCGTGAAAATACTTAGACCCCTAAGCCTATGTACCATATGATTTCATTTGTATGGCATGTTGGCAAAGGTAAAATTAATGTAAAAGAACACATACAAATGCCTTTAGGGGCCAGAAATGGGAGCAATTTTTGAACATGGCAGAACTCAAGCGGAATTTTTGGAATTATAGAGCTGTTTCTTTTCCTTACTCTGGTACAAATTAGTTGCCTGTGAAAACTCAAAGAGTTTTACACTAAAGAGGTGAACTCTACTGTATGTAAATTATATCTTAATAAACCTGAATAAATTGAATACATGGTTGGTACAAAGAGATGGATACATAGATGGACAGGTAGATAAAAGGTTTTAGGCTTATTTAGTTTTTGCATGCATAGTTGTCAACCATGTAAAATATATTAATTATCCAATTGCTCTACCATTTTCCTAATTCTCTTCAGTTCTCAAAGGCAAATGTAATAGGAAAGTGGCAATGGTCACGTTTCTAAGAGTGGATGCCATGAGAAGATTTTGAAGGTGTGGATATCTCAGGGGGTCTTAAATAAATGTGGACATTAGAGAAAGAAAGCATTGTAGTGTTGTTGTGGTGCCCCCTAAAAGCTTGCTATTTATAGCATATATAAATGCCAAATGAATTACCCCATCAGGATGGAGAAAGCTGAAATACTACTATGTTTTGTCTCCCCCATTCTGGATATCATTTCTACCTCTTCTCATTCATATTTTTAGAACCACCTTCCTAATCCACGACTTATGCCACCTCATAAAATTAGTATCATCTGCAATACCTATCATAACTTTGGGTCTGAGCTACTGCCAGGTGCCAGTCCCCCTCTGTCCCATTCTCCAGCTCCATGTACCAAAACAACCTCCAAGGATACAAAGAATAAAAGTAATCTGTAAGATTTAATAACAGATAAGCAGGGGAATGTAATTTCCAGAGAACCCTGAAAAGCCATGGGAGTAAAGTAACATTACAATAAAGATAACTTCAAAACCACAACATTCTGTTAAGGGCCCCCCTTGGAGGATGCTGTGGTATGAAGGCTCATTTATCATCCCCTTACTCATCAGTTTATGAAAAATTTTAGTATTAAAAAGGCTTACTGTTTCTTGTAGATATGAAGTCAGAAAGTCAATGTGTGAATCATAGCAAGTAATGGTAAGCACTAGTAACAAGGCAGTTTTTGAGCCTTTAAGTTTCTTTTACCCACTCTGAATGGCCTAGGAGAAGTAGGAAGCTGAGGATTCAAATAACATTCCTATTCAGAGTAGTTTAGAATGAGTCTTTCATTTTAAAAGACAGGAATTTCCCTAGTGCATTAGGGTGCATGGAGTTTTCCTCATAATAAATGAGTTGGTCCTCAGCAAAATTAAGAAGATGAAATTGGTCATTTTTGTCTTCCTCCAAAGTGCACTGTTATGGGCTAGACCTAGAGTGCTTCCCCTTGAGTCTTCTGTTTCGGCGGGGGTAAGAGGTCTTTGAAGATGATATATTCACCAACCCACAGTTCTTTGAACCCAACAATGTGAGGATTTTGTGGAGGCTTCATTGCATTGATAAGAACAACTCTTAACTCTGTCACCAGACACTCTGTCCTGGAGGATAAGGGAAGATGATGGGTTTCCAACTTTCTCATCATGGACCATCTTTTTGGTGACTAACCATGATGAAATTACTCAGACTCTTCAAATCACCAGGAATCTCCTCAGCGTACAAGAGAGGTTCTCTTGACTCTAAAATTCCCAAGGATCTTGTGTAGGGTACCAAGGAGTAGAACTAAATAGTGTTAACAAAAGACGGCGCTTAAAGGTGAAGCCTATATCAAGGTGCTGCACTCACTTTTAAAATATTGTCTGTAGATATTCCTCTTGGATGAAGAGCAGGGTGTTGCTGAGCTTAAGTATGGTGAAGGTAGAAGAGGCATACAGACATGCTCACCCACACATCGAGTCTCAGTGATTGCTGACTGTCACTCCTGTCCTTCCACCACAGCTGACTCAGTCTTAGGGACTGGGTCTCTTTAGAAATAGTTCAAATAGATTAGACACTAAAATCCCCACCTCCAGTTTAATCAAAGCAAATGTCTGTACTTCTAGCTACTTAATTCGGTTCAGCTGTTATCAATCATGCCACGCAGTTCTGTTCTGAGCGTGTGCCCTTCTAAACTGTGATGCACTTTTGTTTTCTAAGGGAAGTTGAAAATACACATGAGATTGGAAAAGAAAAAGATTTTATCAGACTGAATTTAAGGAACATTAGAGTGCGCAGCAGATAATGAATAAGTCCTGATCCTATGGACCCCACTGGGGTGTGTAGGGCATTTACGTAGGTGTTTGCATTTACACATGCTTACAACATGCTTGCAATATGCTCACAATATTCCAATATTTAAAGCTATAAGGTTTGACAAAATTCATTGCTCACTGGACATGTATACCAAATTTTGGATCTGTCACCAAATTTGATGAGGTTAATTTTAAAGCTATTATTGAAAAAAAAACATTAATTCAACCTAAAATGATGATTATACTTTCTATCCATTTTGAAAAATGTATTTTGGGCTGGAGATTTGGCTCAGTGGTTCCAGCACCTGCCTCACAAACGCAGGGTCCTGAGTTCGATCCCGGTAACCACATACAATGCTGGGCATGGTGACTCACGCTGACCACCAATCAATACCACATACCACAGGGCCGGGCGTGGTGGCTCACACCTGTAATCCCAGCACTCGGGAGGCAGACACAGGAGGATTGCTGAGTTCGAGGCTTGCCTGGGCTACATAGTGAGGTAAGGGCCAGCCTGAACTACAAAGCGAGACCCTGTCTCAAAAAGAAAAAAAAAATGTATTTCATTATTCTTGGACTGTATGTTCTAAAATTTAATTATGTGTTTTTGAGTTATCAGGTAGAGACAAATAATTAAAAAACCAACTAAAATTTTAAAATAATGTTCATATCACTGGTCCTGAAGGATATATGATCAAATTTGAAAAGACTTAAGGAGTGTTTAAGTCTAATGCCAGAAGAAGAATCGTACTCTCTGGAGTCTCTTTTACAAGACCACTAAATTCATCCATAACTACTACACCTTTAGGACAGAATCGCTTCTTGCTTTCTAGTGCCGTCACCTTGGGAGCTAGAATTTCTACCATGATTTTGTGAAAGTGTGGGGGAGGGGAACCAAATGCACCGCTGCCGTTCTACTGATCGTGGCTAACTGTCTAGCTAATGCTTATATAGTTATATTCAGATTATAGATTCCACACAGTGCTGTCTCTGAGTTAAAGCAATTTAGAAATCCAGCCATTCAGTGCCTAGTCAGAAATTTCAAAGACCTGAGGAGAAATGGTTTGCTTAAACTATTTCATGTTAGTATTTTTACTATGTGTACGTCTGCAATAAAGTTAATGCCCCAGATACCGCTAAAATGCTGTTTTCAATATAACATTTTCCAGCACATGACTCCTTGATACTGCTCCCAGGACACATCTAAAGCTTAGATAAGAACCAGATATCCTCTTGAAAGTGATAAACCAGGAAAAAAGAATTGTTCAGTGCCCACAATGTACCTCTTTCTTTGTTAGTCACTGTGCAAGAATATTTAGGATGACTTTAGCTATTTACTTACTTGACTATAATATCCTCCAAACCCTCTCTTTGCTTCTGTGTGGAGCCCTTCCCATTTAAACTGCTCTCTCCATAGTATAAGAGCTGCCTGTATAAATTGTACACGAATGAATGACATATGAAATATTTATTTGTGGTAGTACTTTGACTCCTGGATTCCATTTCTTAAGTAAATCCCTAAATTAATTTTCTGTGAAAAAACAATGTAGTTGAATACATTGGGTTTAAGTGTTATCTAGGGCAAGACAAAATGACTGATGCAACCAGAAAAATATAATGCTTTGATTTTTGTCTATTTGAACAAAGAATTTGCAAGAGTTTTCTAGGACGAAAGAGTGTTTTTGGAGATTTTTTTTTCTGTGCTTCAATCTTGGGAAAACCCTCTTCAGGGTTCTGTAACAGAATACCATAGATTACGTGATTTATGAATAATAAACACTTGTTTGTCACAGGAGACTGGGATACTCAAGAGGCCACCAGGACAGTGAGAATCTAGCAAAGCTCACCATTTCTTCCTAGACACAGTCATTGTCCTGCTCCAATACCCTCAGAGCCTTTCTCTTGTACGTGGAGTAAACTCAAAATGCTGCCACACCAAGTAACAAGCACCATCTCATATTACCCTTCATCATGTGTTGGTAGTCCGATGTGCCTTAAGATATTACAATACACTAAACTCGGTTACATCTTAAGATTTCAGCGCTTCATATTCTTTCCATGAATACTACTCTTATCCCAGAGCTCTGTGTGGCTGAGCTCTGATCATAGTTGTCTCAGCTCAAACACACTTCACTGAGAAGCCTTGACTAACTCTTCTACCTAAAGGTCCCACCACACCAGACCTTCCTGTATGAAACCACTCTGCCTTATCTTTCCCATATTCTATAGCCTGCTCTAAAATACAAGGCCTTTAGTTATTTGTTTATATTCTCCTTCCTTTAATAAGCACAAATGAGTGAGATAAAGAAAGATATCTCTTTTGAATCTTTATTGTTATCACCAAAACCAAGGCTATAAAATAATAAATCACAGTATGTATTTATAAGATAAATCATTTTATTATGATAAAAACATTTTTATAAAATCCTATTCTGTTAGCTTTAAAGGAACATCTTGAAATTTTTCCACTTCAGAAATGTTTTTCAGAAACTTCTTATGCTACAAGAGCAACAACATGCCCTGTTTCAGTGGAGATGGAAAGAAAACACTAGAAGTCATTGTTCTAAAGGAAAGTGTACTTTTACAGACAGAATGTGGTTTTTACAGTATTGAGCCACTAGAAAACTGCAATGATTTCAGTAGTAGTCTGAGTTACTACTGCTACTACCTTGTTCCTGATGCTTTGTCTTCTAAAATTGTAGTTTGCTCTCAGTGAGATTCTAAGATCAGCCACATAAGTTTATGGTCAAAGAGATATTAGTAATTATCATGCAAACAGAGGACTGATAAAAAGCATGTGTTTGTAGGGCCACTTGGACTTAGCTGCTTTCATACACTTGCTTCTCAATGAGTCCATACTGGAACTAACTGAATAAATGTGGCTATTCATAAAGAATAGCTGAATTCTTTCTAAACAAGCCATTAGCCCGTTAGTCTTCCAATATACAAGGTAGCTCAGCCCCAAATTAACAACACATAGCTGCCTCCAGAAACAAGAGCCAGTGCAGTTAAAGTCAGAACAGGTGCCCAACTAATCTGAAAATTCATGTATTTTGGACGTATTATGTAGCAATTACTTCAGCATATGATCACTGAGATAGTAGGTAACTCAGTGCAAAATTGAGTGACTCTTGTTACTCTCAGATCTGAAAGTATAGCTCTGTCTCTCTAAAACATTTATTTCCACTGAACATAAAACCCAAATTAGTCTTACTTATTTTTATTTATTACTTATTTTTGAGTTGTTAGCAAAATCTATGGAACACTGCTATATATTTTCTATGCAACATTACATTTAATCTCCATAGAAGAACTTACATGAGGGAATTGAGGATTTTGGAAGCTAAGTACTCTTCCTCAATAGTAAATGGTGGGTCAAAATAGACTAAAACCAAGGGAATGAAAGTCCATAGAACTCCATTCTTACCCATTGGGCTTTTCTCTCTTTCATATTCATGGCCATTGACCAGCATGTCCTAAGTATCTTAGAGCCAACACACGTGCTGAGCTCTGTCCCCTCTCTGGTCTTCAACAAATCTATCTTTCTGTTTTCTCTATAATTTTGTGGTTCCCAGATGATAAGACTGGCCAGAAGATGAGTGGTGGTCTTCACAGGGTGACAGCCTGTGTCGTGTGGAGATTCCGCCTCATGATGTTCTTGCTTGGTGGCTACTCTGTAATGGTAGGTTAGACAAGGTGGCTGGGCCTGTCATTTTTGATCTCAAGTTTTCAAAACTATTTTCCAGTTAAGTCTTTTTTTCCCCCAGGAACACACAGTGTGTTGTTGTCTTGTTGGTAAAAGTCAAAAATAAAAATAAGGACACATCCTAAAAAATCTGTGTCTGCCTGCTTGGTTCTACATCAATTAGCAATAAAGCACTATTATTTTTATTCTTACTATCTCAGTCACTCTGTCTTCTGTAGCTCCACTATTAAATCTCCCAAATAAAAATCTCACAGTATATTTTATCTTCTGATTGAAGTCTCTGTTGTCAACCTGGCATCCTCTTCATTTTCCAGGTCTGTCCTAGAATAAGTGCTCTAAGGTCCAACTCCCACCCTTTCTCTGTGAGATGCTTAAACAGCTCCCCACAGCCCAGTTTAAAGGCCTTACAATGCTGTAGAAAACTCCTTCATGATCTGGTCTGTTGCCTGTCCCAATATTCTAACTATCTGTTATGGTTTGTGTTCAGATGTCCCCCCGAGGCCTAATGTAGATAAGGTGGGACTTTCTTTCTCAAAGGGATGGATTCTGGCATGCACGATGCTGAGGTACAAGGTGTGTGGTTACTAAACCCCTGCAAGTATGTCATCAGTTTGGCACCACCCTCATCACAGTAGTCTGACAAAAAGGGCAGTCCTTGAATATACTGAGTTTTTTTTATGGCTCTATTTCTTTGAATCATCTGACCTCCCCCAACACACAGACATACACGTGATATTTGGGATATCTTTCTCAACCGTATCCCTCCCCTGGTGCTTATTTTTCTAAATTACTCATACTTCACTTCCTCAAGGAAGCCTGGGAAATATATTTCCACTCCCTTGCCTCCTCTGCCCTGCCCACTCAGGCAGTGGAAAGCATCTCCCTGATGGCTCTCGTGGCGCTGTGTTGCCGTCTTCTGTTTCCTGTCTGTGTGTTCACACCAGCTTAGGGCTCCCCAGTGCAAGCACACTCTTGCTGGTTCCCATGTGCTCGGCACATGGCACAAAGCAGATACTCAATGAATACACTCAGGAAGAAGGACTGAGTAAATGTATGGAACATTTCCTTCATTGTTCCCATTCAACCTATGAACAAAATTCAGTTGGTTCAGATCTTAAGGAGGTGTTCTCAAAAGAAAGAAGAAAGGATTTAAGTGAAAAGTGGTCATTAAATTTTAAAAATGTGTGTGAAGGTGTTGAATATGGCAAAAAAAAAAAAAAGATTCTAATGAAATCTTGTCTCATCCGTCTCTTGATATGACTTGCTTTTGAACACAAAATACCTATGAACAGTTCTAATTCTAGAACCAGAATTCATGACATCTTATAAAGTTAAACATAACCTTGTCGGACACATAAGTATTTACTACATTTCACCTTCCTTTTTATGCATTAAAGATTTTTTTTCCTACCCTACAGCAAAAATAAATTCTTCACTTTCATAAAGAAGCACATAGAGATTTTGATTATATTCTGTCTGTTAAAAAGTCACTTTCATTCAAAAATGCATTGGATATTTATATATTGACAACAACATGCATTATTAGGAAACAAAGACAACTAAACTGTCATTTGGAAAGTCTAAGCAGAAAATAAGAAGATTATAGCCAGGTCTTTTTCTTTTTTAATCTGACAAGAAAATCCTGTATAATACAAAACCTGAGTATTTAAATTAGACATTTACATTGAGCCTTCCCCTGTGCTAGGCTGTTTTAGAAGTTTTACCAATGATGGAAAAGATAGTCTAGCCATTTCCTCATAAGCAAAACCAAAACTAATTTAAATCTAATTAATGCAAGTATTTACTTTAGTAGTTTACTCTGGAATATACTGAAGTCAAAGTACTATGGAAAAAAGAATGAAGAAAATTTCAAAGATATCTTTTTGAGATAACACATTTATCTGTTAATGGAAATATAGGCTTCTTCTGAGATTTATTATTATGAATTGTGCTGCTATAAACAAGGGTATTTGTGTGTCATTGAAATATGATGTCTTTCTTTCGGGAACATACCTACAAGGGAAATGGCTGAGTTGAATGCAGCTTCTAGTTTTAATTTTCTGAGGAATCTGTACTGATATCCATAGTGGCTACACTAATTAACATTCCCGCCTACAACAGAGTTCCTTTCCATGCAGCCTCAAAGCATTTATTATCATCTAACTGATTGATTATTGACTTTCTTTCTGGAGTAACATGGAATTTCAGTGTTGTTTTAATTTATGTTCCTCTATTGTCCAGAGATGCTGTACATTCTTCCATGTATTTATTGGCAATTTGTATTAGATGCTTTTCAGAAGCATCTCATCATTTCAGTTGCCCAATTTTTGATTTGGGCTCTGATTTAGGAGGTCCAATTTTCTTGAGGTCTTTATATATTCTAGAGGTCAGTTCTCTGTCTAAGGTGCAGCTTGCAAGTGTTTTTTGTCCCATTCTTTCAGAACTCCAGATCTATAATTTGACACAACAAATAATCTAAAATATGAGGTACAATTAAAATACAGTAAAAGTTTAATGTAAAAGAAAATTACAGGGCCAGAGGGTCAGCTCAGTGGTTCCAGCGCCTGCCTCGCAAGCGCAAAGTCCTGAGTTCGATCCCTGGTACCCACATACAGTGTTGGGCGTGGTGACTAACGCCCACCAACAATTAACACCACATACCACAGTGCCTTGTGTGATGGTTCACGCCTGTCATCACAGCACTCGGGAGGCAGAGACAGGAGGATTGCCGAGTTCGAGGCTTGCCTGGGCTACTCAGAGAGCTCAGGGCCAGCCTAGACTACAGAGCAAGACCCTGTCTCAAAAAAGAAAAAGAAACTTACAGGAAAAGACATACTACCATTACTCCTCCTTCCCTCAGAATGCTCCCTCTCTGCTTGAACACAGTTACTCCACTGCTGTTGACATTTTCTGAAACAGTTTTGCAATTTGTCTTGTGGTAGTCTCTGTATTTGAGCTATTCTTTCTGTGTGTGTGTGTGTGTGTGTGTGTATGTGTGTAGAATTGAGAGGTAAGCAAAGTTTAATCACTCTAGTCTACTGTGTGTATTGAAATCAAACAATAATCTGTACTGAAGCAAATCTCTCATTTGTGTCACGTGCAACACACAATGTGTGAATGGTGCAAAGTTCTACCACTCGATTGCCTTCCTAGGGAGAAGAATAAAGTAGGGGAGAAAATGAAAGTTCTGGAAAACTTTGTTAGACAAGGTGTAGATCCACCAGTTAATAATTGTATAGCTTTAATCTCCCTAAAACTCAGTTTCCTCATTTATACATGTGTCTACCTCACAAATTTATCTCAATAGTTTAATTAGAATAATAAAAGCTTAATTAGGATTATAGACCATCTACATGAATCATGAATCTGAAATGTGAAGCAGACATTGAAAGATCAGTTTCTTTTCTTTTTTTTTTAATCTCCTTTCAACTCCCCAGCATAATACAAATTGGAATGTGTGTAGTTGTCAGTGAGGTTGAGCATTTGTACTTGACTGAATTTAAACTATCTGTGCTTAAATTTTAGTTATTCTGCCTATTATCTGTGGGTAAGTAACTCTTCCTCCCTCAGCCTCAGGTGAGAGGCAGTAATGGCGGCCAAGTCATAGGGTAAGAATTGAATTAGACAACACAGTAGAATGTTTATAAGGGTGCTTAATCTATCATACTAACTATAGTGAAATGCTCAGAGCTAACAATCATATCGTTTTAGTTTCACACAATAAGTGCTAGTGCCATGAAAATATACTTTGCATCCCCTCAGAGCCTTCAATATCACCATTAGAGGATAAGCTCTTTAATCTTTCTTTAGAACTTATATGTAAACACTGATACTCTAAAGTTTGTTACAGAAGAATTTTCTACCCATACATAACACAGCTTTCTTCTCAGCACTTTCCTCTGTTCCCTCTGAAGGAATTCATTTTCAACCAATACTTACTGACTTTCATTTCCTTACAGAAGATGCTATTTAACCTTTGACTTCAATGAAGTGGCTTTTTTCCCCTTTACTGTAATGTTTTGGAGGAGAATTTGCTCAATTAGTCATACTGAAAACTCAAGCATTTTGGGCATTGGGCCAGAATCAGTGTATGTCAAACAGACTTTTGTCATTTCAAGGTCATTATGTACTACTTTAACACAGAAAACCCCTCTTCTGTTTGTACTTCTGATTGTACCATCTACAGTCTGCCCATGATATCATCTGCAAAAGTACCACTCATATGGCCTTGCTGTTTAAGGTCTTCAACCTCTGACCTTCAGTTGTTCTGCTTACCTAGGTCTCAGAGTTATCACAGATGTATTTAAGGTCAGAGTTTAAACCTGACCACTGATATTCTTCTCCATCTTATCTCAGATATCTTAACTGTCCTCCTAAATAGGAACCTACATTCATAATCATTTTGTGGGTCTCATCACTCACTCCACAAGTATTTACTCTGTGCCATGCACTTCTGAACACACTGCAGAAGCTCAGACAGATGAAAAAAAAATCCTTGTCCCATGTAACCTGCTTCCACTAACAACCCTGAGGCTTCATACCCTTTCTCTAAGTGTATTTACTTGGTACATCTTTGCTATTTCTATATAACAAAAAAATGCCTTAATTTTTCTCTAATGCTTCATATCAACCTCAATCTTGTCTTTAGATTTTGCACTGTTTCAATTTTCTTCTTATTGTCAATATATCTTGTCATTGGACTACTTCCAATCCACTAATTGATTAAGTTTAATTTAAAATCAATGCTCCTTTTCCTAAATACTACTGGAGAAAATTACAGAAGCTAACCATTGAAAAATTAAAGCATAGTTTCACGTAGGCTTTTAGTGGATCATAGCTGATGATTTCCTATCCATAATTCTAGAATTTTAAAGTATTATTAACTGTACTGTTCTACTCAAAGACACTGCTAGTATTTTATGTCACTTTCTTTGTACAAATGACCTTTTATATTTGTCAATAATATATTGAATCACTCAATAGTAAATACACTTACTACCTATGATCATTTATACCTTTTTTCACATACATTTCCTTCATTTACTTAATTTATATTTATCCAAAATTCTCTGTACTTCAAGGTATATTCTAAGTTTATGATTTATCAGAGACTAGTGCTGACAGAAGTATCTGTCCTAATGCAACTTACATAGTAGAAAATAAAATAGTAATTTCCATGGGATACATAAATGAAATACATGTTTTGTGGCCATTGATTACTGTTATATACTATCAGGATTATGGAGTTATATTTTATATATAAGATTAGCTAGATAGATTATATATATATGCCACAGGCAGATATAATTCAGCAGTGTACAAGATGTGTTACTCATTAATATGTTTATTCTACTATAATCATATTTTGAGAAATACGAATGTTAATTTATACCAATTCAAATATGGTGTGAGCCTGGCCTTGGCCACCTCACTCCCTGACCTATCACACTGTGCCTGCTTCATGCGTGTGCACTCCCCAGTTGGCCTCTCAGTCATTTGTCTGGAAATTTGGGTCTCAATTTGTGGATAGGACAATAGACTAAAGAGGACTTTGGAGACTGACCAACAGACTCATTATATATGATGAACAAAAATTTCCAAATTTGGGGTTCAGAGACACTCAAATCAAAAGTTACAAATCCCCTCCCACACCAAGGGAAAAATTCTCTGATCCTGAGAGAATCATGACCTAGCTTGCTTTAACTTTTATAGAAATAATTTCCATCTCCAGTTGAACAATAGAGTAAAAATTAATGATGATATAAGTTGCTTTGTAGGAAACTACGAATTTTTTAAAGAGTGGCTCAAACACAAAGTGTCTGGTCAGGCTTATATCCTGTATGATGTTTGCACTTGTCCACATGCATCCACGTGTGATATTATTATAAATTTACACTTTAAGTTCTTGCTATCCCAATAACCTTTTTCTAAATAAGAGCCCTAAAGTGACTTTACATTCTTGAGTTACAATGTCTCCGTCATTTTACCCATTTCTTTGCCATAACATTTTAGAATAGGTCATATGATATCAACTAAATAATCTACAGGATCAGCAGTGATGTGAGATTCTGATGTGAAGGCTCTCTTAATGACTAAGTCAGAAAGACTCTCTTTTAGAGATATGGAATACAAGAGATAATGGTATAGATAAGACAAAGACATAAGTACTGGGACAAAGATAAAGGTCTGAAATGAAGAGAGAAAAGACTAAGAAAATATAGTGTCAAGAAAA
>PVIC010033465.1:0-20087 GCA_004025085.1 Thryonomys swinderianus
ACCTCCTGTCACTTCTTTTCTAGTATTTACAGCCAAAGCTGGGCTTCTGAATCCTGATTTATGTCTCCCGTGCATATCACAGGTTGAGAACATGTTTGTTAATTTACTTCTCTAGCTAAAAATGAACATTAAAACATGAATGATCACAATGGTCATATAACCACAGTAAAATGCCAGCAGGGAATCAATCTAAGAGCAACTGTCTGGGGCATGAGATCAGTCAATCACCGTCTCCTATGATGTCCCGAAACAGCTTCAGTCAAGTTCGTTAGCGGTGTGAAAGACCAGACAGCCCTGACAGAGCTCTAAAATGGTGATAGAAAGTAATTTTTTGATAAACAGAACCCAAAAGCAGGAGCAAATTTTGTTCTAAATTCCTATCTTTTCTTTGACCTCAGAGAAGCTACATGCCTATAAGAAGTAAGTCGTTCAGAACGTGGGGACCATGAATGCTCAAGAAGCTTTGTCTGTGTTATATGAAGGGACATTTTTCTAGGATGGTCTTTTTCTAGTGTCAGCAGATTTTCAGAGAAGTTTGTGAATGCAGACTTAGTGGTAAGCCAAGTACGTAATTTATAAGATTCCTTCCTATGAGGCAGTCAGACTCTTGGATGGAAAGATCATTGCATTTTCACAAAGAAAGCTTAATAATAAAAGATGTATGACACTTTTGTGAAGACAATCCTTTGCTTCCATTAAAAAAACCTTTTTATCTTCAGTCCAGGCTCTATTGATCTAGAATAGTGTATCTTATACAGCGTTTTTAGGAACTATTATTGCATATTGGAAGTTTGATTAAAAGATCAAATATATTTCTGAAAAAATACTATATTTTCTATAAATTTCACAAAGCACATCACAAAGTTTGATTAAAGGATCAAATATATTTCTGAAAAATACTACATTTTCTATAAATTTCACAAAGCACATCAACATGTAAGAAACTCTAAATGAATCTGCACTTAAGAACTTGTTTAAAATTTTCACAAATAGTATTTTCTAAATTACTTGACCATAAAGTTCCTTATTGAAGAGCACCTGCTCATATTTTAAAAGATAATTCTTCTGAGGGGTGCATTATTAGGAAGGTTGACTTAATGAATTTCACCTTTCATTCTTCAGGCACATTAGTGGTCTTCTTTGGGTTCTTGTGAAATAATACATTTTGGTTACCATTTCAGGGTGTTTAGGAAGATTTCAATGAGGGCTGGAAAAAGTGCTCCTATTATTTTTAAGGAATAGAAAGGAGGCATGATTAAAAAGAGCTGGATTTCATGTTAGAGAAGTACAGGAAGCCAAGGCAAGGAAGGATATTTAGGGACTTAGAGACGTCTGTGAGTAGGGGTCCATTTGTGCATTTACTTATGAATATGGGAATAATTATTGCGATACTCACAACAACAGATTCCTGTAAATTTCATGGGAGTAGCTGATAATCTAAAGGAGACTGGCAGACAGTATCTGACTGGAAGTAATTCAAGACGAAAGGATACTAGGAGACGTGTAGCAGATAATTACCGTACAGACTAATGCATTGTATGGTCAAGGTAGGTTCAGTTGTTCTAAAAAACACAGGAAACCCAAATATTTTGGTCAAATTGAGGAAATCTTCACAGAAAAGATGGTTGAATGACATTAATATCCCAATTGCATGAATTAAGTCTATAACCTCATAGGAAGGTTAACACAGATATAAGAAAGGAAGACTCAGCAGGAAGACAGGCTGCTTAATAAAGTGAGAATGGTGCCAGTTTGGATTTTGCCTAATGGTATTTTTGGCTTCAGTTACCAAAATCCCTAACTCAAAACAGCTAAACAAGAAGAACTATTTTACTGCACCTAATAGTGAGTTTGAGGGCCATTCGCTCATTTCTTGCTGTTGCTTCACCTGTCCATCTTTCACTCTGAACTGATTTTCGTGCTCTCAGCATGATGGCTGCAAAACTTACAGGCCTTCTAGCTGGAGAAACAAGGTCTCCAAGCATTTCCGGCTCTGCATCTCCTGTGGGAGTTAGGTGGACCTCCGTGGGAAATGTCCTGAGACACGCCACCATATGAGTCACCTGACAGTTCTTAAGCCAACCCTCAGCAAGGGGGTTCGAGTCAATGAGATCCCCCTGGAGGCAGTATGATGTGGCGGACACCTCAGCAAGACCAGGGTCCCATCAGGGGAGGGAAGGGAGAAGAAGATGTTTAGGTGGTAGCCCGCCATGTCTCTTTCAGGACAACTGTAAAAGGGAGTGCCATCTGCAAGATTCTTGATCAGAGGCAGCTAATACTGTCTTTTCTCCATTGCCACAACCAAAGTTAACACTTGGGGATGCGGAGTTGGTTGAGATCTTTCCATACTCTGGTTTGTATTTTACTTTAACAAAAACGAGCAGCACTGAAATGCTAGACATTGTTTTATAATAAATCACTCAAACCTAGGAGGTGTTTTGGAACTGCTCAGAATACTTCTTGAGGTATTTTTCTCTTCTGTCATGTGGCTTTTTCTAAGAACATGTATTCTAATACCAGACATGTTCAGGGTCTCCTAATTTTGCTGTGCAAAGTTAGGTTTGTAGAGAAACACAGACATGATGATGACTTGACACTGATTGTCATTTAGCTTAATGAGATACCCCAGAGATCATGATGTAATTTAAATAGAGCTCCATGTCTTCTTTTTCTGCAGAGAAAAAGCCCAACCACATCAATCTTTTGGTTTTCACATTGATTAACATTAATTGCTTAAAACTCTGAGGCCAGCAATAGCTCACCGATTTATGGTTTATGAAAGCTATTGACATACATGGAGATGCACTGGAGAATTTTTGTAGGCATGATTACAATAGATTACTGTGGGGATTAACCTAATTACTGAGGAAGCACTAGTGATGAGCTCTGTAATAAAAATACCGGATGCTCACTAGGGGCTGCAGGGCTGAAAGAATGGCTCTGACTGAACAAATTGGCTCTTCTTTTCTCTTCCCCTCCCCCTAAGCAGGAATTTTTCACTAATGTTCATTCAGGAGCGAAGACTGGATGAGTCCAACAACTGTTTCCCACTTTCTCACCTCAGCTCTGTTTCTGTTCATTGTTAGTTTGAATTTTCAGTTGAACTCTTAGTATTTCTTTCTTCCTACTCTCTGAACAGTTCACTTTTAAGGACCCAACAACCAAAATGACAAAAGCTTGGCGTTAAAGACACAAAGATTGTGACATTTTTTATCTTGTAGCTTGTGTGCCTGAGCACTAACCTATGGATCATTAAGAAGAGCTGGTGGATCCGGAAGACAATGAGTTCTCCATGATAGGTCTTCACAACTGGAATAGTTTCACTTTTCCTAAGTTTTCTCTTGATATACTTAAGTATTGTGATTTTCCCCATAATTCAAGTAAAGAAACACATGTACACAAATAGATTGTTTGAACCAAAGCAGGTTAACTTCAACATCAAATTCCCTTATGTTTATTGTTCTTCTGAATCTTAATTTTAGGCATCTGAAGTGGGAAGGGCCATAGGAAGCAGTTAGTCCCATAGCACCCTATTCTATGTTGGAAATCTGAAAGCTCTTTAATAACAGCAACAGCATGAGTAGGATACCCACTGTTGATACTTCCATTCAGTTTATTACTAGAAATCCTAGCCAGGGACTTAGGAAATAAAAAAATAAATAAAAGGCATCTAAATCATTACGGAAATACTGTAGTAATATTGTCATATGCATTAGTCTCCTTTTCATCACCGTGATCAAACATCTGAGTAAAACAACAAAGAGGAGGAAGATTTATTTTGGCTCACGGTTTCAGGGATTTCCGTCCATGAGCTTCAGGCTGTAAGGTAGAAGTATGGTGATGGAGAGGGCAGAGGAAAGCCCCTTACCTCACGGCAATGAAGAGGGAGAGAGGAAGGGAGGCAGGGTAGAGAGAGGAGGGAAAGAGAAAGGAAGAGCTAGAGACAAGAGTGTACCCTTCAACACCATGGCTCCAGGGTTTACTTCCTCTGAGTAGCCCCACATCCCAACAGCACTTCAGCTATGAATCTGTAAATGTATTAAGCCATTGATGGGGTGACTTTCCCATTTCTAGTCACTTTCTAAAAGGCCCACCTGTGAACACGTGTCTTTTTGGGGCACATTTTTTGTTTAAATCATAATACTACTTGTGGATGATGTAATCTTATATATGGAAAACTTTAAAAAATCCCACAAAAAACTATTAGAATTAATAAGTTCAGTAATATTTTAGGATAGGAGATAACCATAGGAAAATTATTGCTTTTCTATACTTTCACAGTCCAAAAAGCAAATTAAGAAAAAAATCCCATTTGCACTGACAATAACACTAAGTTTGAGGAGATAAATGATTTTTGCACTAAAAACCAGCAACACTGATAGAAAAATAGAGAAAACAAGCATTTGGAAATATATTCAATAATTGAATATTGAATTGAATATTAAATATCATTGGTTGCAGAATTCATAATATTAAATGTTCTTGTTACCTAAAAAGTGCTAAAGAGTCAATGTTATTACCATTAAAACATCAAGAGCCATTTTTATATGTATAGGAAAGACAATTCTAAAATTTACACGGCTCCCATAAAGACCTAGAATAGCCAAGACTATGTTGAGAAAGAAGAGAAAACTGAAGGCATCAGTCTAAGGTTAGAGTCACTAACTGATTTCAAAATATATTATCAAACTACAGTAAATAAAAAAATGGCACCAGCATAAAGATAGGCACATAAACCAGTACAGCAGAGTAAAGAGCCTAGAAATAAACCCATGAATATATGCCAAAGTGGTCTTTGACAAGAACATTGAGACTAAATATGGGAAAAAGACAGTCTTTTCACAAGTGTTGTTGGGAAAACTGGTTGTGCATGTGGAAGAGAATGAAATTCTATCTTCATCTTATTCTGTGCACAAAAATCAACTCAGGATGAGTTAAAGACTTAAATGCAAGATATGAAGCCACCAAGCTCCAAGAAGCAAACAGGAGTTTTTCTTCCAGAAGGAAACAGACTTGTTGACAATATCTCATTTAATAGAAAGAGGTCAAAATTTTGGGAAAGTGAAGCACTTTCCAAACTAATTCCACTCAGAGAGTACTGCTTAGATTTATTGGTGTAATCAAACTGTGGAACAAATATTTAACTTGGGGATTTTCTATCCTGGGCGCCGGGAATGTAGTAATGGAACGGTCAGCTCGGGTCTCACACCCATGGAGTTAAAAGAAGTTTGTAAGTGAAGATGGTGAGGGTTTACAGGGAGTGAGAATTCCAGGCAGAGGAAAGAGCAAGTACAACGGGCTGAAGAAGGAAGCTCGGAAGTTTCTAGAAGGTTTATGTGGTGGGAAGAAGGAAAAGTACTGAGAGAACAGATGGAGAAATGAAGTCACAGAGGAGAGATGGGAAGACAGAGTCGTCTTCATCGAGTGACAGCGAAGGACTGGATTCCAGAGATGGCCACACAGAGAGAAAAAGGGTTGCACAGTGACACAGTCTGCAGTGCCGAGAGGAGAGAGGGAGAGGCGATTTCAAGGGGCTCTACGAATAATCAGAGGTGCGTACTCAGTTTCAGTCCAGGGCAGGGGTACGAGATATGTGTGCGGGGGAAATGGCATATACAGTCAAGATTGAATTAGGGGGCAGAGGAGAAGGAAACAAAAGAGATGAGAAATGGGACTGATTTCCTGGCCAAGGAACTGAGGCCGGCGGCCAGAGGTCTGAGGAGGAACTGCTGAGCTGCAGATGAATGTTCCTAAAACTGGTGCCCTGAAGGTAAAAACAAATAACTTCCATTGAAAATCAGGTAGTCATCTTCAGTCCTAAAAGCACCTCATCTAACACTTAGTTGGTGATAAACTTGAGCAATAGCTCCAAGAAACAAAACTGTGGTAAACAGGTTCATTTGGTAAAGGATCCATTGACTTCGGGTGAATGGGTCTTTCGTGAATTGGCCTTTGATGAACTGGGCTGCTTCCTGCTGCGGCCGCCGGCAGAGAAGACAGGACTGTGTTGGAGTCATTGACTCACTGACTCTCTTTGGACCCAGTCATCTCTATAGTCAGAAGGGGGGTTTCAAGATGGGCCAGCTGTACCCACAAGAACTTTGGCATGATGGGAAAAAAGCTTCTCTGGACAGGGGAGGGCACTCTACCCTTAAGAAAAGTAAAATGCTGGACAAACACAACAATATTCCTCTATGGGTTGTTATTATGGATGATGATTCCTCCGTTTGGCCCCAGGGAATGGGAGATTTAGAGAGTTTAAGTGATGGATACGGTCAGGATCAGAGATTGGCGAAGTGTAAGAATCCGCAGGCCAGTGACTTCATCCCCTGATGGGTTTCTGCCTCAGACTGCTCTCAAAACATCTGCTAAACACCCACTCATCAATTATCAATCTGTGTGCTCATATTTTCTCCTGAAGCTCACACAAATTCACTTTATGAGTTCACCCGCACGACTCAGTGGCCCAAATTACTTATGCCCAGGTCCCAGCGTCTCCTGTAGCTGATGAGCCTGAAATCGGGACCCCCAGTGTGGAGCTGTGGCAGTCATGAGAACTTGGGTTGTGGGGACTGAGGGTAATTAGCGGGGGCTCCGTGTCTGCACGGCGCTGAGGGGAATTTTAAAACCTGGAAAAGATCCCTGACCTCAGTGCTCTGTCGGTTCAATCTGTTCCTCTTCTCAGCAGAGGAGAGACGCTGTCAACGGTACACAATTCATCTTCCCTGTTGCCTGAGTCCGATGTTACAAAGGTAGATGTCTTGGGCATTTTTAAGTAGGAAGAAATTGATGTTATTTGCTTTCTTGATATCATTTAAGATGTGCACAGTGGAGTTCAAACCACGTTCCAGGCTCACCTGGGCTTATCGTGAAGTGTACTTCGCCCTTCACTTCACCTAAAACATATGTATAAATTGAAGGTCCTCCTATTTATCTAGCCTTGAGCATTGCTCAGACAACAAACACTAATTTAAGATCTCTAATCCCATATGTTCAAGTGTGATTCAGATAAGATGTGCTTTCCAAGTAGGCTGGGTAAATCCGGGATTACACTGAAAGCAGCCATTAGATTCAGTGCTTACTGTTTTTATTTCTTAAAACATTTCTTGTCAAAGAGGGGAAGCAGCAATATCAAACAGCAGTTTATAGAAGCATGTAAAAAAACTCCTCCCTTCCGAGTCCGTGAAATAAATCATCACTCACTAATGGGTGATACTTAGTGAGATTAATCTGAATTGCCCCCTCTTCTGGCTACATTTCTCAACAGTTAGTATTTATCTTTTAAATGTTTCCCAACCATCCAGAAGAGATGGATTAATCTGGATTAGTTTCACAAGTGGAAATGTAAAAACAGAAATATAAATAGGAGTCTAATGACCATAGTCTGAATAACTACATGTACAGTACTCTGAAGACCACTAAAAATATTTTCTGTGTTAGATGGAGCTGGCCTTTCATCCCTCATGATTATTTAAGGGCAGAGAGGTTGAATCATAACATACAACTGTGTTAGGCTTGCCATCTTGGAGGAATCTTACTGCAGGTGAAATAATTTTACAGTAAAGGGATCTTGCATTGTGTCGGATATGACTTAAAGGAGGAAGATTAAGAATTCATGCCATAATTATGATCTTGATGGTACTCTATGTTGCTGAAATTTAAGAACAATAATCTTTCTTAATCTTCTTTGATATTTTCATTCTCAGGAGATGTTGGTTTCTTGTTTGACATGCTGAGAAGTTTTGTGTCTAAAGATAAATGTTTTTAAGTGCCGAGAGCAGAAATTATAATAGTTTAATATCATGGTGGAGAGGATCTTCAAATAGCATGAGTGTGTGGATACAAACTGATTGCCTAGATGGTACCTTTTGCTTATTTTTTTTTTTTTTTTTGAGACAGAGTCTCGCTTTGTAGTTCAGGTCACTATGTAGCCCAGGCAAGCCTGGAACTCAGCAATCCTCCTGCCTCTGCCTCCTGAGTGCTGGGATGACAGGCGTGAGCCACCATGCCCGGCAGCTTAATCTCCTTTTATTTAAACTGCATCTGTCATTAGTATTCATTTCTTCCCTATTGCTGATCTTGCAACTTGGGGAGACTAAGCTGCCTCTGACCCCCCAAATAAGCGGGTGTTCCTGTACTTTCAGTGGTTGTTTTAGGCATGAATGTGTCATGATTCAGGGGAAGTAGAGGGCAGGGAATGACTGCTGGGGATACGTGTCTTTGTCGGGGCCCTCTGGGAACATCGGCACCTCTCCCACTGCGTGTGAATCAGCAAGCGCTGACCCCGGGAGCTCTGGGCATCCCGGGACCTGCAGGAAGCAAAGAAAGAGACTTGATGAGCAAACCCTCAACTGCAGACTTGCCAGTTATGTGAAATAGAATGAGCACTCCAGGAACGTGGAAGGAAAAGCTGGATCAATACTGTGGATTAATGAACTGGATGTATCCCACGTTAGTGAGGTATATAACTTGAGAGTCTGTATTTAGGGAATAATTTTTCTCAAAAACAAAAAAGATTCAGCACTATTCTTTAGAGAAGAAATCCTTGTGAACTATTTACATTAAAATATGACTAAATGAACGGCACAGAGAATTTCTGGAATCCGTTCATGGGCTGACTTGAGATTTACTTACATTGTTCTAATTTAACAAATGTCCTGTTTGTTGTTTGGTTTGGATAATCGGTGTAGCCCCAAAGTTTCACAGTGGGGGACCCCGCACTCTCAGTGTGTGCAGGGGGAGGCGCTCAGAAGGTGGACAAATCCACTGCTGACTTCACAGCTAAACATGCTGTGGAGAGGTCAGGGCGGTTGGGGCAGAGGGATCTCTGCAGCGCCAGTAGATCTAAAAACCTGGTTTTTCTTGCTTTTTCTGCTTTCTGGCTCTCTGCGTTGAGCGGCTGGCCTTCCTCTGCCAGGCCCTTCTGCCACATCACCCCTGTTTTGAAATCGGACAATCATAGACTGAGTCCTCAACCTCTCTCCCTTCAATTGCAGGGATCAAGAATTTTATATCAGAAACAGTTACCCTGATCAACACACTTCTTAATATCCACAGTTAATGCAAAAACTGATTATGGTGATAGTCATCATGTCCCACCTGTCAAATAGATTCCATCATTCCATCTTGGAGTACACATGGCAAAGTCCTCTTGGCTCTTTTGTGGATAGTTGGGCTATGACTGGTTGTGCCCATAAATTGTAAGCAAGCATGAAAGGCATTGTCCCTGGGCTAAAAATCTGATCCACCGGGAAGATCCTGTAGATCGAAGCCCCTTCTGCTTGAGTACAGAGAGTGCTCTGTGTGAGCGTGGCCTGTGAGTGACTGGCATGAGCAGAGTTCCCTCCGGAACTGCTCTTGACGTGGTTATTAGGAGCCTGGAGGTCTGTGGGGAGTTCGTTATGGCCGCACCATCGAACTCACCTGGAAAGTGGCAGCACTGCTACTCTGTTATAGAAGAAGCAACGGATGCTGCATTTCCTGCAGTCTGTCAGAGATACCAGCTTGGGAAAATTGCAGGGGCATTTCAGTCAGATGACAGATCGCAGGAGTATTTCCGAGAACTCATGTTTGGGTGTCGCAGAGCAAAAGACATGCCTCTGATTTCCTTACGCTGTATGTGGCACAACATGAGGTCAGAAGGACTCCACAGGGCTATGCGAGAAAATTCTGCAGAATAACAGGGGAAAGGGGTAAAAAGTGCCATGTGTGTTTGATAAGGATGTGCTAGATATTTTATTTTTTCTTTCCATGAAG
This sequence comes from Thryonomys swinderianus, assembly GCA_004025085.1. Taxonomy (NCBI): domain Eukaryota; kingdom Metazoa; phylum Chordata; class Mammalia; order Rodentia; family Thryonomyidae; genus Thryonomys; species Thryonomys swinderianus. Next base: position 9,757 of record PVIC010033465.1, read on the forward strand.
TGCAAATAATTTATCATCAGAGATGTTCACACTGGCTGGGATATAACAAGTGGCTAAAAAGTATATGTCTAATGGAACCCATGTTGTGTGCCACTACAGGACAAGGTGGCCTGTACATGTACATGGCCAGCTCTTTGGGCAGCTGGACTCTCAAGCCTAGTTGGAGACGAAGGAGAATGGGACGTCTGACTTTTTCTTCCTGAAGTTTCTACATCTGTTCAGCCAACTGTGATCATCAATTAAAAATCCACATGATTATAGTGAACATATGCTAGTTTAGAGCCACACAGCATCCTCTACCTTTGTTTGGCAGCAATATCTCAAATTTCTTTTGGGGAAACACCCCTCCCCACTCTCCTTGTGTTGGTCTGAATAGATTGGAGCCTGAGGAGGGCAGGTGGGGTAAACCACAGGACTCAGCAGATCGTGTCCTGCTGACTCTGCGATCAGCTTGGGACAGACATGAGTCTTGTGGGATCAGGAGACTTTGAGGTTGGCCCCGGAATCAAGGTGCTAATTGCAGGGAGATTTTCCTTCTGGATTTGGGCTATTGTAAATCTACTTTCTAGAGCTCCCGAGAGGATTGTGGCCGTCACGTAAAGGCTGAGAATGAATACAGCCAGCTCAGAAGGGATCACAGCCGAGAAGTACAGAGATGGACGCAGACATCCTGGAGTCCCTGGAGTCAGCCTTTCCCGAATGTTCCACAAACTACAGTCCATCCTTATCCTTGGATCACCCTAGGCTGTAGTTTGGCTCCTCAGTGCTAGAGCTCGGAAACACAGGTACTTGTCATTTTTCGAGAAAAGAGAGGGCTGGGTTTATAGAGGCCCCATGGTGCGTTCATTTTTCCACAGTCAGATAAACAGTTCAAACCACGGACTGGGGAGGACTAATGAGATCACACTAATACTTTGAAGCTGGAGTATATAGGGGGTTCACTCCTCAATTTTCATTAGTGTATTAATGAGGGTGATTATAGAGAACACAGATTACGTACCGAGTTGTATTTAAAGACCCTCACGGACAGACATTATGCTGAACACTGGTTTTATTTTATTTGCTCATTCCAGAAAGTATATGAGTTGTGCTATTGCTGTCCCTGTTTTACACTGGAAGGAATGGAGGGAACCCTCTGAGGTGAAGAGGGACATCGCTTGTTGGATCCTTGTGAGGTATCAGCTCAGCTTTAAACATTTTGTTTGTTTTAACTCATCGCATCTCTGAATGAGGCCGGTCCTACTCGTACTCCCATTTAACAGACGAAGAACACAAGGCCCTGATAAGGCAACTAACTCGTTCAAGTCACCAAGCCAAGGGCAGCAGAGCCAGCCTGCAACAGAGCGCCAGGATCCCCGCTGGGATCCATCTGATGCTGACCCTTGAGCTCATAAACATTATGCCTTTCTTGCCGTGTTCCTTAAAATAGCACTTTTGTTTTGGAGTAACTGCAGATTTCCAGAAAATTTTCAAGAATAACATACAGGGAGTTCCTATTTGTCCTTTAGAGTCCCTCAGTGTCACTTCACGTGATCGCAGTACACTTCCCAAAAGTAAAAAATACACACCGGTACGTGACTCTTCACTAAGCACCTCCATTTGTGTGACGTAATAATTTAGATTTAAAATGTACCCCTGAAGGATCATGGTTTGGAAGGTAGCTGGACCATGGGTGGGTTTGTTCACTGAGGAGTTAGCAGTTCACGTGCTGCTAGGAGGTGGACCCCGGTAGGAAGAGGAGGGTGCTAGGGCCTAGTCTGGGGAGTTGCACTTTGCCCTGGTTCTTTCCTTTCCCTCTTGTTGTGCTTTCTTACATGAACAGTTTTCTTCCACCTTGACTTTCTGTGTTAGAGACACTGAAGATGGACCAGACCCACCGGAACTGTGAGCTAAAATACCTCTTTCCTCCTGAGGGTCATAGTTTGCGTATTTGTCCCAGTGCTGAGATAGTGGACATTTGGGTTTTATCAGGTTCTCCACTACTGTCTTTTCCCTGGATCTTACTCAGCTATCACACTGCATTTAGTTCTTCTGTCTTTTTAAGAATTCTTCTTATGTTGGAACATGTATCTGGAATTAATTAATGCAGTGTTTGCTCTTGCTTTATGTCTGGTTGTAAGGGACAAATGAATATATGCTTTTGTTTTTGTCCACTGGGTCATGTTGCTCTTTTTTTTTTTTTTTAATTTTCATGCACTGAAAAGGGCAATCGTGTTAGAAAATCAAGGACCTGGATTTCTGACTCATTGGACAGTGTAAATGAATATAAATAGCAAATATGTTAATTCACATTTTGCTCTACTTTACGGATATGCTCGTCTTGTTTAAGGCAGTTGTTGCTGGATTCACGCCTTTGATTTATCAGATATAGGTGGTGAGTCACAGAGGCCCTGATTTACACTGAGAACCTGAAGACTCTGAGGCAGCGTTTTCTCTGTTGGTCTCCAACACCCTCTCATGTTTTCAGGGTCACCCCCGGGGTACTAAGATTATCTCTAGAAGTGGGGCTCACAGATCTGCATTTTTACGTAAGCTCATCAAACAATAGGCAGCACATGAACGTTTGAGAACCCCCGATTCAAGCTTCCCATGTGCAAGTAACACCCCTGAACTAAGAACCTCAAGTTGAAAAGCAATTAGAACACAGACTAGCACTACTGTTATGGAAACACATGTTTAATATTTCAAGGTAGCACAATTTGTCTATGGCATGCTCTGCCCATTCAGTTGGTAGTTGCACCTAGAGTGTAGAGGAGGCATCTAAGGAGGGAGAATTTCAGACATGCCTGAGAGGAAAGAGGGCCTGCGCTGTCTTCTCTCAGTTCTTCTGCAGGTCCTCCACGTCTTGTGCAGACTCAGGTGCCCACCTCTGGGCGTGCTGGTACTATCTTCAGGCCATCGGTTCTGACTGGTGCTCAGTTAATGAATTAAAAGTCTGCTTTCACATTGTTGGACAAACTAGATAAGAATTTTAAGGAGGTGCTCAAGTTCAAATTCTGTCCTTCCTGAGTATCCCAAAGGATTTCTCAAAAGTTATTATGACTAGAGATGACTTTTGACTTGATTTTTGTATTGTGCATTCTTGAATTTATGGTACTTGGAACAAATGTTCTCTGTAAAGTATGAAAATGCATCTCTATCATCCATTTATCTATCATCTATCTATCTATCTATCTATCTATCTATCATCTATCTATCATCTATCTTTAAAGATACAATAAGGTGTTGCCATATGTACACATATGATTTGTAAGCAGAGAATATCATTCACCTAAATACTATTATCAAATATTGGAATGGGTTTTTTTTTTTTAAATCACTCTTTACAGATGTCTGTGTTGAGCAGAGGGACTTGCGGAAGCTATCCAAGTCAGTGAATCATGGAGATGTGGCTTGAAGCCAGGCATTCCTGCCACCGCATCTGTTGGTCTGTAAGGTTCTTTTTAATCTGACAGACTCTGAAAGCCCATGTTTGGACTCATGAACAACAGAAGAGAGAAATCAAGAAAAGCTGGTCATACAGCTTATTTGCGCCAACTGCTAAGAGATGGCAACAAATACTAATGACATGGTGTTTTCTAAGCAATGGCAGATGAGCTGAAAAATCGAATTATCTCCGGCTGGTAACTCATAATGAATATGATAAGATTAGGGCTGCTTCTCAGTGTCTACAAGTGAAAAGAACACGTCAAGGGCGGAGCACTGCAACGAGGTTCTACACAAAGACCAAAGCGACGACTCAAGATAAATGGAAGTCGCTTCACCTCCGACGCTCACAGTGCCACCTGGAGCTGCCCCTGATCACACGCTCAGATTTCTCAGTCCACATCTTCCCTGAAAGGTGGTTCTTACAAAAGGACCTCGCCTTTCGGTGGTGGTTGTTTTGCTTGCAAATGGTTACATTTTCCAAAGAAATGCAAACAAGATTTGTTTGTGTTTTAGTTAGTGTTCACCTGTCCTTTAAAGACATAATGAGGTATTACTGATCTTGTTGAATAAAATATCTGTGACTGTGTAAACAAGATCATCACAAGGTATGGGCTGAAGTGGGGAGTGCGAACCAGCAAAACAAATGCAGGGTGTCCTGTGTTCATAGTCAGCGTGGTTGATTTACATGGGCTGCAGGCTACATTTTATGCTGAAGGCTCCTTTTCTCCTAAGAAACATGTGCTAGGCAGACAGTAATGGATGGATCCTCTGCCTGCCAGCCCTGCCCCTTACTGTACCAAGAACCATTACTGTAAGGAAGTGGTATCACTCATTTCCTCTCAGGGAACTCATCTAAAGGAAACTGGTAATATTTTCTAATATGCTGAGCTCTGCTCTGCACAGCCTCTTCTGGAGGGAATTTTCCTTGACAGATTTGAATGAATTTATGAGCCTGAAAAATATTTTAATATCCTGATGAAAAATAAAACTGTAAACAATGTTTCATTGCCACCAACAGGACATAAAACATTAAATGAGTGGAAATAATTATCATTAGGTTTGTAAGAGACATGTGAAGTCTTTTCAATAACCTTTTAAAAAACTGTAATTATAACAAATATTCTTAGTAGGCGATTCGGAAAATGCAGAAAAGTTTAAAGATGAATTTATTTCATCAAACAATCATCTAGAAATGTCTTAAAGTATTTGGATTCCTAGGAGGGTGATACATTCTTTTTAAAAGTTAACTGCTCAGTAATTGAACTCCTTTCACAACCTTGGAGATGGGGATTGTAAAAGTTTGGTTTCCACACTCATTTCTGCAGACGGATCTTAGTACCATGGTGCTGGCGACGGTAATCAGAGGAAGACTTCTGCTTTGACTTGAGAAACACATAGAGGGGAGGAGGGTGGCGGGAAAGTCCTAGCGATGGGAGAGGCAATAGCGCCACCCTCACCGGGAGTGGGAGCCTCGTGACGCTTCCTGGAGCCTGAGCTGGGGTCTGAGTCCAGGGTCCCAGCTGCCTCTGGAGGCTGATTAGGAGATGGTGATGACTTAGGCTGTGCCCTTTGCTCCTTCTCGATGTCTGATTCCACCAATAATCCTGCTGTAGATTTTCTGAGCCCCTCAATCGTTTTAATACTTTGCTTTTTTATTCAAGCCAACTATTCAAATTTTATTTTTTTTTGGTTTATTTTTGTCTTTATGGTACATTGTATATACACATCATGATCACACTCAGTATTGGGAATTTGTACTAGTGTATGACATGATTTAATACTCATTTTTCCCCTTTTTAAAATTCCATCACATTTTGTCTTTAACCTTCATTATTCACCTCTCCACCACACTTCCCTTTGGACATTTTCTATCTCACAATATCCATCATACATTCTAGAATGTAATAACATCTTCAGTTTCTCATACCAGAGAACAGATACTCTATCTACACATCTGTGACCTGTTTATTCCACTCATGAGTATGTCCTGAAGGTGTGTCCATTTGAGTGTAAATGACTCAAACGTATCATTCTTTATGGCAGAGTAATACTCCATTTTATAGAAAACCCACATCTTTATCCAGTCTCCAGTTGATGGCATGTGGGTTGTTTCCAAGACTGAGCTATCACACACTGAGCTGCTATGAACATGGGTGCACATATGTCACTATGATATGATTCTTTTAATTCTTTAGTGTATATTCCTAGCAGGGCAATAGCAGTGTCAAATGGGATCTCTAAACCTAGTTTATTTAGGAATCTCCACACTGACTTCCATCAAACTGTACCAGTCTGCATTCCCACCAACAGTGGAGAAGGATTCCTTTTTCAATTTTATAGGTTGCAACTAGAAACCTTGACTGATACATTTCTATTTTTTTATATTTGCATATATCAGAGGGTATTTTTTTATAAAAACAGAAACTAGAATTTTCTAGTGGTTTTACTTTTTGGTCTTTCACCACATGGCCACCCCCCCCCCCAGGTTTCACATTTTGATGTTTGTACCAGTGTTTTTGGCTCTTTCCCAGATTGTCTGTAGCAGCAGCACCTGTTCCTCTTTCGCTGACTTGAAGTATCTTCATAAACCTAATCATTTTTACCTTGTGGCGCCAGGTTGTGGCTGGCTGTAACTCTCCCCACTATGCATACGTGTTATTCTGGCTCAGGGTTGTCAGGTTTAGGAAAACAACAACAACAACAAAACCAAAAAACCCCCCAGAATGGCTGGTTAAATCTGAGGTCAGATGCCATGTTTGTATGGTCAGTGCAGTGAATAAATCCACTAGTACTCTTTTGTGTGGCGGCCACCTGCTAGCCATAACCCGCTGACCCTGGCCTGCTGGGTAGTGTGAATCCCTGAGTCTGGCCACAAAAGCAGCTCACACAATCTGAATATATGTGCAAGTGTTGCCTGGGGTGGGGAATTCAGTCATCATTTTCTTCCTTTTCAACCCAATTACATCATTGCAGCATGGGATACACATTTCTTAAAATTTCAAGCATATAGATAAAGACTTTTTTCCATTTTCTAAGGTGCTTTTGACATTTTTTATGCTGCTGGTCGTTTCTATGGCAGCATGAGGAGATTTACCTAGAAGCTCATATTATTTCATTGTTATACATTTTGTGGTGCTTCCGGCGGACTGAGGAACGAGCGGCGGGCGGACCGAACCCAGCAGCTCTGGGCCCGCCGTGCCGTGTTTCCAGCAGACTGAGGGACCAGCCGCGGGCGGACCGGACCCAGCGGATGAGGCCCCGCCGTGCCTTGCTTCCAGTGGACTGAGGGAGCAGCACGCGGACCCGGCTGCAGGGTGCAGTCCATTTCCAGTGGACTGAAGGCCGCCCACCAGCCCACTGTATCCCAGAGCTGTGCAGTGAGGAGGCAGTCATAGAGGTAACTCATAAGCTCAAAGTATCCGGTATAGAATCTAACAAACCTTTTTATCTTATTTACTGTGTTTAATACTGATATTGGCATTTATTGTATCATTGTTATACATTTTGTGAAACACACAGGCATATGCATATATATAGCTATATTGGTGCATATATATACATGGTCTTTTTCATATAATCTGTAGACACTCTATGTGATGAGTGTTATTTTTTCCTTTGATTATAAATGCAGAAGCTCAGGTCTTGGAGTCTTAAAGCCTGTGACCACGTCTGCATCCACAGCATCTTAGATGCAAATCCAGGCCTCTGATCAAGTCTCCCTGATCCCCCACGCCTTCCCTTACACCAAACAGACCCAAAAGCAAGCACCACTCCGGTAGCATGGTCTTCACGAATACTCCAGCAAGTGCAAGAAAGAAATTAGAGAGAAGAATCCAACTTCAGTTTAAAAAGCCTCAGCTGCATCTTTTGATTTACCCAATTAAAGAAAAAGTGTGTCCTTGAAAGTTTACCACCCATGTTTTTTAAGCATATTCTTCCCTTTTAAAGGGGCAAAGCACGTAGCCAAAAGTAATTCTTATAGGCAGGCAGAATATATTCATGGTTTCAAAGAGAAAGGATCAGTACATTGTTTTCTTCTACAGAAATTCATTATGGTCTTTTGACTAACTTTCAGAAGCTGACAGAAATTCCTAAGGATACTCTAGCAGCGGTGTCTCTCTGACCCCGGGGAGAGCAACTAGGGTGTTTTTTCTTTGAAGAGCTGCCTGAGGGCTTTCAAGAGGGGTACTAGAGAGCCTGAAGAGCCATTTACGCTTGATTATTTCTGAGAACTTTGGGTTGCAATCAAAAGAAAGCAGTCAGAGGAGGACAAGCCATTATTTTTGTCACTAAAAGGAAATGGAAGGAATCGTGAGTTCCTAGTAAAACAAGGACGAATGACAAACTCTGAAAACTCTTTAAGTATTCAAATCCAGGCCCATTGGATTCTGAACAAATATTTAGGATCTGCTGGTTCAAAGATGTACATCAAAGAAACACTGAACGCAAGAATGATGGATGGAATGGTCTGACCCCCGCTTTCCTGCCACCATGGAGTCCTGGAAGTTTCAGACAGACACTGCCAACTCCTTTTTTAATCCCAGTTGTTCATTACTAACTGAATGTTTTGGGGAACAATATACCCAGGAAAAAAAGGACGTGTCCTCTTCTTAGGCCTTCTTGTAGGGAGGGGTAGAAATATGATAAAATGGTCAATTAGGAGTCAATGGAAGTTCCACAGGTGAGTCGTTCTTCTCAAAGGAAGAGGAAAAGGCCTCAGAAAGTTCCCTTTGTCCTTCCCTGTTGACATGTGTCAAGGCTATGAGGTGAAGGAGGCAGCAAAGACAGAAGCAGGAGACCAGCAGCCAATGCGGCCTGAGGACGGGGTCCAAAATCTAGAGGGACTCAGGGCCTGTGGACTGTGGGCTGTTAAGCACAGACTGGTTATTTCCCTATAGAGACACCAAACTCCTATTCTTGAAGTCACCTTCAGCCAAAGCATTCTGAACTCTTTACGTTTCCATCTGCTCTGAATCTTTCTGACTTCTCATTCTGGTCACCAGGCAGGAAAAAACTCATTGCTTTATGAGAGGGTTCTGGGGTTTAGGCCCGTTTGGGCCTAACCTCGCAGCCAAAGTGCACATCAGCTGTGCAGCATAATGTCATCAGTGGAGTGATGTTTCGGCTTCTGCAGTTTCCAGCCACTCAGGACGATGGGATTATACAAAGGAGAGTAATTGCTATGGAGTTAATTGTAAAATTCTGTTACCAGAACCAGCGAGGAAACTACTCCTGCCTATTAGAGTAATGAAACAATGTGTGATTCTACATAACTTTAAAGCCATCAAACGCCTGACATATTCTTATTTCGGCCATGTTAAAAGGGCTTTAAAAATGCATTTTATACACAAAAGAATTAAAAGATCCATATCACAGTGACATATGTGCACTCATGTTTATAGCAGCTCAGTTTGTTATAGCTAAATCTTGGAAACAGCCCAAATGTCCATCAATAGGAGACTGGATAAAGAAGATGTAGTTAAATGTAGAAAATGGGATATTACTCTGCCACAAAGAATGATAAATTTGAGTCATTTATACTCATATGGCTGTACCTTGAGGACACACTCATAAGTGAAATAAATAGGACACAGATGTATAAATACCATCTCATTTCACTGATATGAGAAACCGAAGGTATAAATGAGTTCTAAAACGTATGCTAGGTATTGTGAAATAGGAAGAAAATGTTCAAGGGGAAAAGGATGGGTAGGTGCTAATAAAGAAGGGAAGGAAAAAAACTGATGGTGAAAAATGAAAAGAAACAAAGGTCATTTATATGGGATGGGGGTTGTAGGAAGGGCAGAGAAATGGGAAAATGAGAATTAAGGTGTGTCATGTACAGGTACAAACCCTCAATGTTGAATGTGATTATAATGTATAAACGAAATATGCCAATAAAATCAATTAAAATGCATTTTAATGTCATCAAAACATTCTTCCAAATTCATCCACATTATTGACCTGAAATAACTTACAATGGGGAAACAGACTCAGAAAGCTGGGGGGCTCCTTGTCTGCCAGCCAGAAGAAGGGGAGTCACCACAGCAGTGCTTGTGGATGGCTCAGGAGAGACAAGACCATGGACAGTCTGCGGAGAACCCACTGGTGCGAGACATTTCTTAACAATAATCTTAAGACATGTGACAAAGTCCTTAACCTACTCAAGGATGTAGGCCAACTATTCCTCTCCTGATGGCTAATTCTTAAAAGGAAAGAAAGTTACCATTGTAGGTGAAACAAAAATAAAAGGGTGCTTATCATAACATTCTTTGTAATGGGCTGGAAGCAGCACCTACATTTCATAATACAGTTACATAAATTATCCTTCACCTACTCATATAGTGTTGTAGAACAGCTTGATGGAAACAAGATGTTTTCGTGTTGCTCAGCTTGAAAATTACTGGTGTGCACAGCGAAGATTGGTGTGGTCATTGAAAGGTTGACAGTACAGCCAAGAGAAAAGCTCTGAAGCCAGATTGCTGTGTTTAACACAATTTCTGCCACTGACTCTCTACATAATCTTTGAGGAGTTACCTGGGCAGCAATGCCTCTTGTACTTGAATGGGTTGGAGTCAATCCTATCTATTAATTCACATGTATCATCCTGACCATGCTCGTGTATGATGAAAGCTAGCTGTCTCTTTATGTTTCCCAGCACTATTCTGAACTCTGTGTAGTTTCAACTCAGTTACTTTCAACAAATGACCTTACAGACAGATATTTCTATTTTGTCCATTTTACAGACAGAACAACCGAGACCCTTTTGCACTCGATCCTAACTCATCTCATGAATGACTGTGGTGGTTTCAAAATTTGGCATTTTTCTCTGCATTTATTGTGTCTCTGTCTAAGATATTCTCTTCATAACAGAAAGGCACACGTTGAAAGGCAAACTATAA
>PVIC010033466.1:0-20117 GCA_004025085.1 Thryonomys swinderianus
GACAGGGTCTCGCTTTGTAGTTCAGGCTGGCCCTGAGCTCACTATGGTGCCCAAGCAAGCTGCCGCGAACTCAGTAATCCTCCTGTCTCTGCCTCCCGAGTGCTGGGATTACAGGCGTGAGCCACCACGTCTGGCATTGTGGTATGCGGTGTTGATTGTTGGTGAGAGTGTCTCTACGCCCAGCATTATATGTGGTTACCGGGGATCGAACTCAGGACCTTGCGCTTACGAGGCAGGCGCTGGAACCACTGAGCTAACCCTCCGGCCCAAACTTATCGTTCTTTATGGAAGATTAATACTTTATTTTATAGAAAAAATATCTTTTTTTTTTAAATCCAGTCTCCAGTTGATGAGCATTTGGGTAGTTTCCAATATTGAGCTATCACAAACTGAGCTGCTATGAACATGGGTGCACATATGTCAATATGATATAATGTATATACCTAGCAGGTAAATGCCATGGCATAATGGGACATTTAATCCTAGTTTTTTGAGGATTCTCCACAGTGGTTGCACCAGTCTACATACCCACAGTGGAGAAGGGTTCCTTTCTCTCTGCAGCCTTGCTAGCTTTTGTTCTTGGTTGATTTCATGATACCAACCATTCCTTCTGGAGTTAGATGAAACCTTCATGTTTTCATCTGCATCCCTCAAATGAGCAAAAGTGCTGAACATTTCTTCATATGTTTCTTAGCTGCTTTTTCTCCATCTGAAAATGTCTGTTCATTTCAGATGCCCATTTTTGAGTTGTGTCTTTAAATTTGCATGAACTGATTCTAAGTTCTCTATATACATTTGATAGTAATTCTTTGTCTGAGACACAGCTGGTAAAGATTTTTTCCTATATTGTCGGTTGTCTTTCATGCTAATTTAAATAAAATACTTTTTTCTTCAAGTGTCTTTTATGATTTATTATAGGTAATATGAGTAGTAGGCAACATAAGGAAATTTTTATCTCAGAATTTCCCATGACTATTTCTTTTCTGGTTATATCACTTTTTCTTCTGAGGAAGGAAATGAAATCACGGTAATTTTCCTAAAAGCAGTGTTTTGTATATGGTTACTTCTTTTTAAAGGATGCTTTGAATATCAAACCGCCACCTTTTTTGGGTACTATTACATTTAAGAGGGAGATTTAAAACAAAAACATTTTTTTTTCATAGAGGCACAAAGGAAATCTTCTAAACATTGAGATTCATTATCCTTTATTTTCTGAGTATACAGGAGTTTGCAGAGCTTTTCTATGCCTAAGAAATTCTGTAAAGTTCTTGGATTTATTTACATTGTTTTTTATTCACACAAAGCTAATGTTTATAATTCTTTGTGACATTTCTCAGAGTATGTGTTATCAAACTGATTTAAAGATAATTACTTAAAAATTTTTCTTTCCCTCCACCTTGGACAGAAAATTAGAATCTCTGAAATTGGACTCAGAGAACAAATTCTTAATTTATACTCTTGACTTTTATGGATAATAGAGTTTTAAAAAGATCATCTTTCCTTGAAATACTTGTCCAATAATTTCAGTCAATAGTCCACCGGGAAACAAGTATGAAAACATTGGTAAGAAAAAGGTAAAAAACAAATCTAATCAGGGTTCAATAATACTTAATCCTATTATTCCAGTGGGAAACATGATAAATAGCAAATTTGGGTCAAGGCTAAAACTTACCTTTTTTTTTTTTTTTTTTTTGAGACAGGGTCTCGCTTTGTAGTTCAGGCTGTCCCTGAGCTCACTATGTAGTCCAGGCAAGCCTCGAACCCAGCAATCCTCCTGTCTCTGCCTCCCGAGTGCTGGGATTACAGGTGTGAGCCACCACGCCTGGCAAAATTATCATTTTGTTTCTGTTATTCATCAACAGATTACTGGTTGTATGCTTTCTTTCTTATTTCACACTATTCTGTGACTATGTACTAAAATAAATAAGTTACATGAAAGATGTTTTAACATTATCATTATAAGCATTCATTTTAAAAATTCTTTGATTGTATTTATATTACAGTGGGTGGATGACTTTTCCTTGGGCTGAAATAATATTTTCATTGGAAAGATAATCTAAAAAAATTGTTATTTTCTTTAATTTTCTTTGAGAAGAAAAATTTTAAGCAAAGATTTAAGAGGCAATGCACAGGAATAAGTTTCTGAAAAGAGTAAGGTATGGTGTCCACTCTTTGGAAACTTAACAAAATTAAGTAATCTAATTTCATCACATATCACTCAATTCCCTGACATTTGATGATCACCAATTCTGTCCATCTTGCATTGATAGGGCTGTCAATCAAAAGAGCAGTGAGAGCATTTATGAGGCAATTTATATTCTGATGAATGAATTTGTATGTCAAATTCCTGTATGACTTACTTCTGTTGAATGAAGACCAGAGCGAGACGAATTCCTAAAGAGAAGGAACTATATATCCACTGCTTCCTTTTCAGTAATAAAGATTCTGCTTCATCCTGTATAATAATAAATCTAAAATAGCATGAAACATTTTATGACCATTAGTTTAAAAAAAGTGAATCAGTTACCTTTGGGAAATCATTGTGGGTGCTTCATTGTAATACTTAGAAAATTAACTAACTATATTTAGTTTTAATAATTTGTTTAATGCAATAATGTTGGTAATGGGCCGGAGGGTTAGCTCAGTGGTTCCGGCGCCTGCCTCGCAAGCGCAAGGTCCTGAGTTCGATCCCCAGAAACCACATACAATGCTGGGCGTGGAGACTCACGCCCACCAGCAATCAACACCTCATACCACAATGCCGGGCGTGGTGGCTCACGCCTGTGATCCCAGCGCTCGGGAGGCAGAGACAAGAGGATTGCTGAGTTCGCGGCGGCTTGCCTGGGCACCATAGTGAGCTCAGGGCCAGCCTGAACTACAAAGCGAGACCCTGTCTCCAAAAAGCAAAAAAAAAAAAAAAATAATAATGTTGGTAATGTATAATTTTGGTGTCATCATTTGTAATGGCATTATGATATTTTTAGGTATAAGAATAAATGCTTTCCAGCGTTGAACATGATACCAGACAGTTTAGTAATGAAACATGATTTTCTTCAAATCCTTCTCATAGCATCTAGATACCTGAATTTGCTTGAAGTACTTTTATTTATAGAGTGAAATAAAGGACTGTGGATGCTATCACAAAAAATAAAAAAAGTATTATGTATATTTCAAGGAAAAACAGCAATAGCACAAACCTCCTCCCTGAGGAGCCTTACCCCATGTTCTTGGACTGGCTTCCCTTTGCCTTTTAGTGGGTGTGAGGACAAAGTAAGTGACGTGTTCGTAGCAAGAAGCAGCATTCAAATGAGTCCTATGAGTGAGGTGGGTGTTAGTAAATTATTTTGGAAGTTCAAAAAGAGGAGGAAGGAGGGGCTGGGGATTTAGCTCAAGTGGTACCATGCATAATTTAGAAGCACAAAGGCCCGAGTTCGATCTCTGGTAGGAAGAAAAAGGTACCATGCATACCTTATAAGCACAAGGGCCCAAGTTCAATCCCTGGTATGAAGGAAGAAAAAGGTATCTGTATTGCTTTTATAACTTTTCAGTTATAAAACATGGCATCTTTGATTTTGAAATCTGTGTTCTTTCAGAATAGAAACAAAATATTACATAAGTTTTAACAGACCCTTGAAGGTACATTGACAACATGACCAATAGTATAGCTATATCCACATCTATATAACTATATATGTTGCCATTAACATACAGTGACACCTTGGTTCACACTTTCTCTCATGAATTTGTTCACAAACTGAATTGGCCATGAATCAGATTCATTACAGTGAATTCATATATTTAAGCAATAATGTTGTCTAAGCTCTGTTATACTAATCAGTTAGCTCTTTAGTTTCAGGTTAAAATTCCTTCTCAATCTTCTAGGGGTTTGTGGCTTCAAAAAATAGTCAATATTTGCTCTCAACATCTGTGGTCAGCCTAGACAGAATAAACAGCACCCCAAAATGATATCTGAGCACAATTGCATGCGTGGGTTCTAAATGTCATAATTTCTGCTGTTATCTGCATGTGTATATTTTCAATTCCATTCCAATGCACATTCTGTCTAAACACTTACATTTTATAAATTTGATTAATTTCAGATAAAGTTTTAAGTGAAATACTTTTAAGATTGTTTTTCTCCAAATCAGTCCAAAAGCTCTTGATTCTCTCTTTTTTGTTTTTTCTTTGAGACAGGGTCTCACTTTGTAGTTCAGGCTGTCCCTAAGCTCACTATATAGCTCAGGCAAGCCTCCAATTCAGCAATCTTCCTGCCTTCTGAGTGCTTGGATTACAGGTTTGAGCCACCAAACCCAGCATTTGTGGTATGTGGTACTAATTGCCAGTGGGCTGAGTCACCATACCCTGTATTGTTGTATGTGGTTACTGGGATCGAGACTGAGACCTTGTGCTTGCTAGGCAGATGCCAGAACCACTGAGCTAAATCTCATGCCCCATGCTCTTGATTCTTGTTCAGAATGATGTCCTTTTCCTGTTGTTCTCAGATCCTTGCTCCTTAACCTTCCTGCCATGCAGTCTGCAGTTACTGTTAATTGTGATGTGGCTGTCTTTACACACACACACACACACATATATATAGATATATACATAAATTTATATTCCTACTGGTTCTATCTATCTTTCCTCCATCTGCTTACTTGATTGTAAAGACCCTGGAGATCAGAAATCAAGTTTTCTATGTTCATTTCCCAAGACATGATAAGAATTGAATCAAAGGCAATTGTTAACCAGACATTACATCCCTAGCTTTGATACAACATAGTCTACACTCTGGGAAGCATGTAACTTATTCCGTACTGTCACTTTAGCTCGAGGTTTTCAACAATGATGCTGAAGGTAACCATGACCAGTGTAGGATTTGATGAGAAGTTAAAATCCTGAGAATGATTTTTGTTTTGACCTGGCAAAAGTGTAGACTGACTTCTCCAAATAAAAAGCATGGTAATAGGCCTGGTGAACTAATTGAATAACATGGATAGTTGTTAACTCTCTTTTTTGCTAGTTGATTTTGCTTAATTCACTGATGAATTAATTAGTTTTCTTAAAGTGGCCACATTTCTTGTATAGAAATTTATCAGTACCGTATACTGTATGAGATTTGATATGGTAACACTGAAACAGAAAAGAAATAGAAAATTTAATAGTTTTGTAGCACTATTCTCTCAAATATTTCAAATTATTTTCCTTCAGTGTAAACAGTGAGAGATTTATGATATTTAAGTGTATCTGTTATATTAGAAATCCTTAAATTTGGTATCCATGAGTGGCTTTTAGGAAATCTGTAAACTTCCTGAAATCATGTTAACAAATCTGAGTATGTGTGCTTATTTCTGAGAAGAGTATTTATTGCTTTTAGTGAAGATGTTGCCAGAACAGTTAGCTGATTGAATATAAAATACATTTAAAATTTCAAGAGAATATGTAAACATTTCATTCATTGTCCTAAGAAATTCATCCATATCTTTTTTCATAATTTGGCTTTGACAAATTATCACAGGGAATTGGCACCTCAAAAATTTTAAAGGAGTACCAGTTGAATATACTGATGCCTGATGCTGAACATTAAATGATGGTTTTTAATCCAGCTCATCCTCATAAATAAAAAAAAACGGTCTTCTTGTTGAAAGAAAGGAGAAGGGGGTGAAAGAAAACTGCAGGGTCTAAGTTGAGAGTGGTGTATTCAGATTGAAGTGTGTAACTACCCCTGGTGTTGATGTGAGTCAGGGAGCTGAATTGCTTAACACTACATTGAAAATGTACTATTTGGTTTTGATCCTGGCAGGATTTTGAGTCTTTTTGTCTATGAAAAACTTTATCTCACTGTCTATCACAGAAGATCTACACTCAAGTTCAGGCCTATAAGCCTGCAGTTTCTTTGATGGCTGAAATCACCAGGTTCTTGCAGACTCTTCGGGGCTTGCACAATAAATACGGTTTCATTGTTTAATTTTTGCTGGGTGTTGTGAAAACTTTTCTTTTCATGTTCACAAAAGACCTTTTACGCTCAGAAATATTTAAAAGTGTCTAAGATAACTTACCTCTTACTTCTCAAATCCAGTGGGGAGAGATTTTGTACTTATTGAAAATAGAATACTGGGAAAACAAGTATGTGTTCTGTGCAGGAGGCTCTGCCTGTAAATAGGGTGGGTATCTTCCTTCTTCCCAGCTTTACTTTCTTCCCTTCCTCCATTCGTCCTTTCTTTCTATGCCTGTATTTCTTCTGTTCACTTACTGAGTTGATATATTTACCTATAATGAGATTTTATTTAAGACTTTAAGTCTATGCAACTCTATTCACATGGCTTTTAAAATACTTTTTTTTCAAACTGCTGAGTTTTTGAGATTGTCAATATAATTTTCTTCTTGTAATTAACCTTTTGTTTCTTTAAAGGTATTCTTTTAAACACTTAAATTCCATTTTACTTTGTACAGCTAAAATTGTTCTACTTAATCTTAGTAGTAAAGAGATTGATTTTAAATGTTGATGCTTTACAGTTTTGCCCTGGGTTTTGGCTGCTGTCCATCAGCAACTCAGGTTTCAAATGCTTGTTAATTCTACTCCATAATGGAGTTCTGTGCTATGGACACACAGACTGCAGGCTGGAAAGGGCTGAAATTTGGCTCTTAGGTTTATAGATGGGAAAACTCTGGCCTTGGTAGATATATGACTTCCTGAACTTATATAATTGAATAAGTGAGAGGATAGAACCACACTATGAGATTGCCCAGCACCACAATGTGAATAGATAAAAAAGAGAACAAAGTAGCTGTTTTGCTCCGTCATCATGACAGGAAACCGCCCTTATCCCACCTTGACTTCAGCTTTAGGTAGAGGGACACCAAGCTGATCAGGCCAGTGGAGACATGGCCTCCACTATCAGAGGGTCAGACTGTGTGATTTTCAGAGTCCAAAGCAAAGAAAGAAATGTCATAGAAATTAATGTTTATAGCTAGATACTATTTATAACATTATGATAATTTCTACTACTCATTTTTAATTAGTTTACATTAATGCTATAACTGCAATGTATAGCAGGTACAGCTGTTTATATCAAAGTCAAAAAGAGGTGGTTTATACTGATTATTTTGTGTTCTTCTTGTGAGTCTTTGGCACCTCATGACTGAATTGTACTATGTGATATACAGAGCACATTTTAGATATACTAGGTGATAGTAAAGTATCCCAGTTATTTATTACTACTTTCTGGCTAAGTCCATGCTGCCTTCCTGATTGAAATAATTGACTGTAATCATTCGAATTTTCCTTTGTCTTTGCACCTAGAATTGTGCAGAGGCTTCTGGGCATTCATCTGATTATTTTTATTTATTCAATAAATGATGATAACTTGTAGTTCCCAAGTTAGTCTGGTTAAACTGTATCTTCTACCTAGAAAAAAAAAAGATTGAAAAACACACACATATATATATATATATATATATATACATACATACATACAAAACCTGATAGTTTTATTATGAGTTTCTGATAGAAAATTTTTATTGACCCTCTACATTGATGTATATTTATTTAATTTAGTGTTTTCTACTGAATAATATCTTTAAAAATTCTATATGAATAGAGATCTTAGAAAAACAAAAAAGATATTTTTTCATACCTAGAACTAGCTTTGTTTTGTATTGTGAAGCAGTCTACAGTGGTATCATAAAATCTATGATAATGTTGAAACACTTTCCCTTAACTGTGGTTCCAGCGGTGAGCCCAGACTGACACCTTAGGAGCGTATTGTGAAATATGTGTTGTATGCTCCTTGTTTCCCACACCTCACGTGTCCATTCTGGGCTGGAATAGTCTCCTTTGTCTTCAAAGCCTTCTTTTCTCTACTCTTTACTTATTTACAGACATAGACTTATAGAAACAAACATTCAGACACACATATATACAAACATAGACACTTTGTTTATCTTCTACAAAGACTAAGAACATTTTAAATGCACCTAATGCTTGGAATTCAGATGTTTTTATGTTTTTCTATTACTCTATCTCTCTGAGAGAAAGATAACAATGTAGGAAAAAGGTAGAATATGAGATTGTGGGGAATATTTTTATTTCAATAAATCTTTCTGCCACAACATGATAGCCTATTATAATCCATAAAGAAAATGTTAATTTGAAAATCAATCTTAAGTGCTTTATATTGCTCTAGGTTTTTCTGTGCATTTATTTAATTTGGATTTTTTTGAGAATAATATTTTTTATAATACTGGTCATAGAATATTTCCAATCTCTTGGAGACTTTCTGTTTTGATAGCCCAATATAGTGAATTATCCTAATTTCAAGGATTGACTTAATTTGTACATTTTGACACTCTATTAACAGGGTATTTTTAATTTCCATGAAATTGGTGATTATGCACTATTAAAAGGGTATTTTTAATTTCCATGAAATTGGTGATCATGCACATTTTCATAATTTTCCTTTCTTTGAACAATCTTATTTTAAAATAAAAATTATCCTTAGTGAATTGAATTAGAAGCTTAATATGTGTAAGCGAGTCCATGTATTTGTTGTTTCTGAGCTGTAATATCAGTATAGTGAGAGAGTATGCTGCAATGTTAATGGGTGTATCATTCTTTTCTCTACTTCAAAACACTTTTGTATTTAGCAGGCAGAGACTATAAATTGCCTTGAAGAACATCAGAGTTATGAGATAAAAAAGTTTACATTTTTTTATTTTAGAAATACCTTTGTCTTGAAGTATGTACAAAGAAAATAGTTTTAATAACAGTAATACTATATTTTTATTTAAACCTATATACAAACTATTATTATTTAAATGCCATATACAATAAATATGCAGCTATTCGTTAGGCAGTTTACATTTTTCACATACTTCAAGATCAAGTGTGTATTTTATCTTTATAGTATATGTCAAATCAATATAACCCCATTTCAAGTGCTCCATGAGTTTTGATTGTGTCCTTGGTGTTAGGTACTTATGGCTGATTTTTTCCCCCTGAATTCATGGAAGAGCTGTTATGTTGGCTTGTATGTGGCTAGTGGTTATCACATTACACAGTGCAAGTCTCACTTGAACTACATACCAGGGAGTGCAACACTCTCTGGTATGTAGGCATTAGTGCCTTGGTTGAGTTGTCCTTATTGTTTTCTTTGCCCTTGGGCAAGAAGAAGCTCAGATTGCTCTCGCTTTCCATTTTAAAAGCGGAACCTATTGAGTTCAAAGCGCTTATGCAGACACTTCTACGACTGTCAAGTCCCAAAATTAAAATTGTTTTCTGATATTCAGTGTAACATTGCACAAATAACAACAGAAAGAAAAAGGCATCCTTCCTTGTTACTTTCATTCGGAGAAGTAGGGAGAGATCCAACCTCTTTAAATGTGACCTAAGTTTATAAAAAACAATAAAACATCCTGTCTCACATTGCTTTTCAGCACTAGACATATAATCTTGGCTAAGTTAGGCTTTCCCACAGAGCTTGTTAAACCAAATCTCATCATAATCAAGCCAAAGATGTCTCATTAGGCTGTTGTATATTACCCTAATAAAGCATTACATTTAATAGTGTTGAAAATTGCCAACAAAATGGATTATCTTGTTTGAAGTTCTTTGTAGTTAAGAACAGTACTGACATTGCATTGGTGTTTCTCTATGTTTTCTTTATTGTGAAACCAAAGGATAAAATGATATGCCCTTTGCAATGTTTTGTGAAGTTAGATTTTAGAACTTGAAATATGCATTATCTCACTTCATTGTCATTTTTATAGCCATGCCACTTAATGATCACTCTCCTAGCATTTTTTAAAAGAATGAATAAATCATTTTTATCTCTAGTCACAAGGTAGTACAATAGATCTATGGTACATGAAAGGGGTGATCAAAATATATAACAATGTTCAAATTTTTTAAATGACAGTAAACCACTCTTTGCTGTTAGTCCCTGTCAGTGTATCCCTCCCCACACACTGTGTCCATCATTCTTGCCAGGTTTTCAAGTAGTTCTGTAGTCCCTTCTTGGCATCACTAGGAGGTGTGCTCCAAATGCTGACCAACAGAAAAGCAGCCGCACACAAATATTAAGGTTTGTCCTCATCTACCTTATTCCTCGGATCTGATCCTGTGTGACTCTGGTTCTTTCCCAACCTCAAAATGGCCATGATTGATAAACATTTTGAATATGTTCGGGAAATAGATGCAACCCCAATAAGACAGCTAAAAACTCTTGCAAAAGGACTGCCAGACTCAGAAAATGTTTCAGAAAATAGCTAGAATGATAGGATAATTGTGTTTGAAGGGAGAGATGTTAATAGTCATGTGTTTTCTACTGTAATAGATTTTAACATTCACCTTATTTTTAAGTCATGTCCCATATTCCTCTTAACAATAATTCTGCATTTGGAAAAAAAAAAGTTTTAAAGCAAATCTTTTTGTTTCTTCTGCCTTCTTCTCTTTCCCAATTAAGAAAAGTTATGATCTGTTTTATATTTCATCCATGGTGTTTTTCTTATAGTTTACTTTTTATATTAATTTCAAACTTATAGGAACAGAAGTATTTATTTCATTTATTCACTTATAGATACTTAGTTCATAAAATAATGCTTACAATGTAAACTACACTATGATGTATGACTTCTTATGTCTACTACTAAAGGAAATAAAGCATCTACCCATGTTTCAAGGAAATATGACTTAGGAGACCTGAACCATCATGAGCAATTGAAGTGACCATATTAGAAAGTCCACAGGGAGAAGCAAGGAAGATAGACAGGGGCCTCAAATACTCCAGCCTGAGTCGTCAGAGTACTTTGAGAGTCCCTAACAACCTACCATGAACAGGGATGAAGAAACCTTTGACATGACTCCAGCCTCAGCCACTATGTGGTGGTGACATGACCGGAGACCCTAAACCAGCGCTGCCTGGCCAGCTGATGTGTGCACTCACTCCTAAACCACAGGGGCAATGAGGGGATACCAAATGATTTGTGTTTATAGTAGCTGATGTAGCCATTGTAAGTCAATTTTGCCATCTATTCAAGTAAAGGTAAAGGTTAGCTAAATATTTTACCCATTCATTCATTCAAAATATGTTTTACTTAGGGTCAGGTATTGTGCTAGTCACTGGGACGACTGACAAGGATAGAATGCAGTTCATATTGTATATATAAAATGTACCAAGAAAATAAATTTTAAAAAGAGAAGCCAGAATTTTAAGAAAGTCATAGCCCAGTCAGCACTGTATATCTGTATTGTGGCTGAGTGCGATGGTGGGAATGGTAGCATAGATGTGATGTATTTGCTTTTCTTTCCTTTTTTTAAGGTTAATATGTGACTTTTTTTCTTTATTGGTACATTGTATATACATATTATAATCACACTCAATATTGGGAATTTGTTCCAGTATATGACATGATTTAATTCTCATTTTTTCTCATTCCCCTGCCCACCCCACAACAAACACCTCCTAAATACATAAGCTTTGTTTTCCTTTTTTTATTATTATCACATTTTTTCTCTACCCCTCCTTACTCAACCCTCCACATTTCCCTTTGAATATTTTCTATTTCATACTATCCATCATACATTTTAGAACTCATTGACACCTTTAGTTTCTCATTCAAGAGAACAGATATAAGTTTGAGTCATTTATTCTCAAGTGGAGGTATCTTCAGGGCATACTTGTAAGTGAAATACATAGGTGACAGATATGTAATTATTGTTTCTGTTCTCTGGTATAATATGTGACTTTTGTTTTTGAGACAGAGTCTCCCTTTGTAGTTCAGGCTGGCCCTGAGCTCACTATGTAGCCCAGGCAAGCCTCAAACTCAGCAGTCCTCCTGCCTCTGCCTCCCAAGTGCTGGAATTACAGGTGTGAGCCACACCCACTTAGTTTTGAGGTACTGGTACTGATTGCTGGTGGGTATGAGTCACCATGCCCGGTATTGTTGTACCAGGGATTGAACCAGGGAACTTGCCCTTGCTAGGCAGGCACTGGAACCACTGAGCTAAATCCCTAGCCCAAATATGTGACTTTTTAAACATTTTGTCCTTTGTGTTTTTGAACATAGTTAACATAATTGGTATAGTGAGAAACTGAAAAAGAAGAGATAAAAATGTAATTTTCTTGTGATACCAGTAATATTATTTAATATATTAATCACACTTGTTTCATATGTGTTAACTATACAGGAAAATATTTTTAAAATAAATATAAAATTCTCAAAGTCTTGAAATTGTCATGTAAATAATTAGAATTCCCTTTGCTCTCATGGTATTAACTACACTACTATTATATAATATAAACGTTCTCTAAAAGTTAATTAGTATTTAAATATGTATTTAAACATTGTGTGAAATTATAATGAATTTTGTTCTACAAATATTTATTAAAATTCAGATAAAATTACAACTATCTAGAGCTATTTATTTTTAATTGGCTGAAACTGGAAGGGAGATATATACATACTAGCAATAGTATCTGGGATCTGAAATTCACTGAGACAGCGGGGAGCATATAGGAATGCTATATGCTGAAAAACCACCATGAATGCTAGATTCTAAAAAATTTATGTAATAGCTGGAGGAGATGAAAAAATTAAATTTTAGACAGAGAATTGTAATATCTTGGTTTCTGTTGTTATTTTGTTTTGTTATCTTTTTGCAGCACTGGGGATTGAACTCGGGTCTTAGTGCATCCAATGTTTGCGCGGTACCACTTGAGCTAAATGCCCAGACCAAGAATTTATAATATCATAGAGAAGTTGATATTAATCCATCTCTTAAAACACTGACAAAACTAAATAAGTAGGAATATTTAGAATATTAGATATTTGACAAAAGATCTTTTGCATGTCAGTAGTAAAGTTTAGTAAGGATTCTTACTATAGATATTTTACATATTGATTTTTCATTTCATTTCTTTTTGTTTTACTCAAGAAGTAAACATCATTTTTATTCTTTCATCATCTATTCTTTGTGAAAATATACTTTTTCTGCCAGGCATGGTGGCTCACACTTGTAATCCCAGCATTCGGGAGGCAGAGACAGGAGGATAGCTGAGTTCAAGGCTTGCCTGGGCTACATAGTGAGCTCAGGGCCAGTCTGAACAAAAGGAGACCCTGTCTCGAGAGACAGACAGACAGACAGACAGAGAAAAGAAAATATATTTCTTCCTACCACAGATAGTTCTGATTCAGCCACTGAGCTCTAGGTGAGTGTTCCCTTGCATCATGGGGATGGAAATATAACTCAGGTTGAGATGATTAGTTCTGTATTCCTTTTGGTAGTAAAGATTGATGGAGCCTATAGCCTATAGCCTCAAAATCAACTAAATACCAACTAAATACCACATTACAAGGCAAAGAGTGTGGCAGCAAATGAAATTTCTAAGTAAAAATATAGTAATCTGATAGAATTTCCTTAGTCAGAGTCTGAATCTTCATTTCTGAGTAAAGTCTCTGGTGTTCTAGTTTAGGTGAAATGCATGACGCTAGATCAGTCGACTATTCATTCTTCTTTGCCAAGTGTCTCCTGTTTGCCTAGCGGTGTTCAATGAAATTGTGTTCAAATGAAATTCACTTCATTTTTAAAAACTGCACTTCAGAATTAGAATCTAGATCCTCAAATTTGCCAAGAGCAGAAATCTTTGTCCCCTGTTCTTGATTAAATTTTCATCCATCACAGCAGTCATTAATCTTTAATGTAGTTAATAGTTTATTTTTCCATGAGGTGTGTAGTTAGATTCGTGGTATAAATAGTTGTTATTTCACTCCTCAGAGTTCAGGCTCTACTTGTCAACTTCCTTTCCCTTCACTGCTCCGTTGTGAGCCTGTATAACATTCATGGGTCTTATTCTCATCTTCCCTTTTCCTCTGATGGTGGGAAGAGCATCTGTTCATGAAATGGGGAGCACGCACAGGAAGAGATCTTTCTACTAAGTCCTCTGTGGTCTCCTGTTTTCGGTCTTACCACAGGCATTTTTTGTGACTTGGATAGGCAGCTTTCCTGTGGCCCTCTCCACTCCAGAAGGATATATCCATTGTGTCCCCTTTACTCATCGCTACTGTCATATATTTTTAGCCCCTTTTCTGAGACGTCCTTTCTGTGCTTGGCTGAGACAATATTCTCCAGGTATACTGATTCTATACTTTCCTCAGAATAATGGCTAGAGGGAAGCTGAGCTCCTGCTTCCATGTTCAAGTCTATCCTGCCCATCAGGACACACGTCAGAGATATGTGTGTGTTACTCCTCTATTCCCCAGAGATGGAAGGAAGGCAGAGGAGAACAAGGTGCTAACATTCTTTAGCATGGTAGATGCTTTTTTCTCAAAGCTTTCTCTTATTCCTCTCATATAAAGAAGAAGAAATCTGCTCCGTCTTTAGAGAGCCTAGGCATGCTGTGTATCTCATTGAAATAAGTAGACCTCCTTTGATGTCGTCATTGGTAATATTATCACTTTATTCAAAGGATCGGAACTGAGTGAAAGATGGTTCCAACAGTTGTTTTCACTTTGTATTATAGGTAATTTACAAATTGGCTCAATATTTTTGTAAATAGGCTAGAATATTAATTGAAATCAAGTAAAAACAGTAACAGGCACCAATAGATTCTTCTTAATTTCATATTTAATAGAAAATAAAAACAACGTTGCATGCGGCACTTGGTTTCTTATCTTTTGTACATCTAGTTTGGGCCTTAGTATGAGTTCAGTGCCCTTGTAAATAGATGCAAAAACATAGGGCCCCCTTATATTACTGTAGAGTTTTCTCTGTGTTTTAGAAGTCAGGAGTATGTAAGAAGGTAATTGACTCATAATATTGTATCCTAGATGATAAGTTATTTTATTTCTTGATAGGATCTCTTGGCACTTTTAGCTTCCTAAAATGCACCATTCTTTCACACAACATTTTCCAATCTCACAGGATCATTTTAATTTTACTTCCATTTTATATCGTTCTTTGGAAAATGAGTCTGCTTTTTTATTTATCACTGTGTACCCTGGCTCTACTTTGAAGCTGGGCCTAGTTTTATAATGTGAGTTTATTCTCTGGGACATTAAAAAGTTTAGAGTTAAAGTCTGACATGTTAATTTCAATGTAATTTTTCTTTTATTTGTCCATTAACAATAACAATGCTAGTAAAAATGATTAGTAGAAAAAGGCAGCCTTTGTGAGTTCGGGTGTGGAAGGTACTTGTGAAATCTATCCAATTGTATGAAACTCCTTGGCTTCTAACTGCTATTATAAATCACAGGGTCATGTGGTTAATCTTCTGAGCGCTTCAATAAAAACGATCCGACGTTGCAGCCTCCCACGGCTTTCAATTTCAGTCATATCTGAGTCCTGCCTATAAACTCAGGGTCAATAAACAGGTTAGAGATAAACAGAAGAGAAATTTTTGATTAAAAGTAATGCGAAATACTGAGGAAAGGTTAGCTAATTCAGGAAGAAATAAAGGTCTGAGCAATGCAGGTGATTCAGACGGAACACCCACAACTGGCTGTGCTGATGCTGGGCTGGCAATGTCCACTTGAATGCCTCATCCAATAGCTGATGAGTGATCTTTGTAACTCCGTCTCCTAATGAGCACATCAATAGAGTATACATTGATTTCCTAATGCATTGGTTTTATTAAAGAGGGAGCTGTTTCTAGTTTTATAAATGGAGAGCTTCTCTAACAATTTCTATGTTTCAGTTCTGTGCATTACTTATAAAAGTCACTTAGAAGTGCTTTCTCAAGCCGTTTTGTTTTCATTTATTTTTTATGTGCTATAAATTCTTTAAAAAATATGTATCTTGAAGACAGGAAGGAATAAAAAGTAAGGGTCAGTGATTTAGTTTTCTTTTTGGTATTAACTAGCTATGTGAGTGTGAATGAATCATTCTTCATGAACCAAAGTTCGCGCAGTTTTTTCTTTCTTATCTATGCCATTTTGAAATAACAAAGTTACTGTAACAGAAAGTAACATTTCTGTATAAAGCATGTGTTTTTATTTGCCTATCTGTCCATCTTTCTATAATAAACTGAGAAATAACAGTGTGTTCTTAAAAGAACAGACAGTTTTAACAAGTTTTAGAAGATTTTAGTAAATAGAGATACAATTCAAAAATTGGAGGATAAAAAACATATATATGTAGGAGTCATTCACTATAGGGAAGCTATAGAATTATATAACTTAATGATATTAAAAAAAACCTGTTGCAGGAATAACCAGAATGTTATATTTTAACACACCTATTTCAGAAATTGATTAAATCGGAAATAAAGGGCAAATAAATATATATTGTGAAGTTCATATTTTTTAATATTGAGAATATAGGGAATTTGTTGAAGTATATCTCTTCCTTCCCATATTTTTCTCTTTCATGTTCTTTGCAGTTATCCAGGATTTTGGAAAAAAACTCTGAAAATGTTTGTGACAGAAAATCTAAAAGTGGAAATTGCCAACAAGATATTTCTCTTTTGAGGTTTTCCTTATTTAACTAAAATCTTAACCATCAAATGGAATATGGTGAGTGTAGGGAATAAAAAGAGAAAATTAATGTGTGTGAGAAGGAGTAATGCGGACATCAGGCTTGATGGGAATATATTTTGTGTGAACATGCATAAAAAGCTCTGGTTATATTAGCTCTCTTATTATTCCTAAGTCTTCCCAGTCGCTCCACTTTATTATTAATTCATTTTCAGTCATTGGCTTACCATCTTTGTTACCATGTGTGTTGCTGACAGATATATTATTTTTGTTACAGAGACAACAGTATATGCACATGGCTGTAAACAATTACTTTTTAAAATCAATTAATGGAAGGAAGATCAGACATTATACTACCTTTTATGACATAAGTAATTTTGCTGTTGTTGTGGTTTTGTGTGTGTGTTGTTACAAATTATTGCCAGAGTTCACTTGTTTTAAGTTTGAGGAACATACTGTAGAATTATTATAAGATTGATAAGCTAGCAGGAAATTTGTTGTTTTTGTTTCTCCAAGTGTAATTATTCATCTCTATAAGACTGCTATACTGGATACAAAATAATTATTTGACAGTTTCAGTTTCCATTGGCTCTTTTCATAATTTATGTCTCTTTATTAAAATTCTCTATTTAGCACTGCATTATTGTAGCAACCTTTACTTATTTAATCATAGTTTTATTTTTTGTCTATTACACTTTTTGGTGGAAATTAGATATTCTAACATATTGTATTCACTCTTTGAACTCACACTGCATGTCCAGACCCTCTTCTCATTATTGACATTTTCCTTTTTAACCTGTTTAGTAAATGGAGGGACTTTTTAGTGAAATCTATGTTTGTACCTGGAGGTTATCCTGATGCTGTTTTGTAGGAAGTCTAGCCTTGTGTGTGTTCACTGTGGTTTGGACAGGGCTCTCTGATTTTCTCTTTTCTAGACAACATTTAGCTGTTAAGTTTCATTAGTGGTTGGCTGATGTTGTATTGTTTTTAATAATATCTTGCTGAATAATAGTCAA
This sequence comes from Thryonomys swinderianus, assembly GCA_004025085.1. Lineage (NCBI taxonomy): Eukaryota > Metazoa > Chordata > Mammalia > Rodentia > Thryonomyidae > Thryonomys > Thryonomys swinderianus. The sequence goes on from PVIC010033466.1 coordinate 17,484, forward strand.
GTCTAATAAATTTTAGTCTTGTGAATTGATCTTAGAGGTAAAGTTTGGAGATGTTTTCTTTACCCCAGTTCACTTCTTCCTTAATTCTCTCTGGTGTACCAATCACGTTGTAGTTCAACTGCATCTCAAATTAAACTCCATGACCTCTAAGTAGCCTTTTTATCATATAATTCCATTTTGGCTGCATGCACCCCAAACAGACTCATGTTAGATTGCTGGTGGGAAGACAGGGAGTACTGACATCCTGCCACACCAGTGACTCAGTATTCTGAGAAATAAGGGATGATAAACCCCAATATTCTTGGTTCTACCAACAGTGGATATTTAATATTGCTGAGCTATGAGGGAGAAAGAAGTACAAGTCTTGAATCAAATACAAATATCCTCATAATTCTTACAAAATATTTTCAGATTTCTTGAATAAATATTTCTTCATTTTGTATTTGTTTCACCATTTCCAGTGACTTTATTATTTTTTAAATTGAAACCTTTATTGGTACATTTTATATACAGCTCACAATCACACTCAACATTAGGGAATTTGTATCAGGATATGACACAAGTTAATTCTCATTTTTACCCATATCCTTACCCACCCTATAACCTGTGCTTTTCTTTTCAAATCATATTTATTCTTTCCCTCATTACTCTCTCCTTCCACATTCTCTTTGAATATTTCCTGTTTCACAAAATCTATCATACATTCTAGAACTCATTTACATCTACAGGTTATCATACCAAAGGAAAGATATGGTATTTACATATCTGTGATCTATTTATTTCACATATTAGTATGTCCTCATGTGTGTGTATTTGTCCACTGACTTTAAATGGACAGTATTTTATTTTTGAAACAGGGTCTCAATTTGTAGTTTGAGCTGTCCCTAAGCTCACTATGTAGCCCAGGCAAACCTGGAACTCAGCAATCCTCCTGCGTCTGCCTCCCGAGTGCTGAGATTATAGGTGAGCCACCACACCCAGCATTGTGGTATGTGGTACTGATTGCTGGTGGGCATGAGTCACCACTCATGTATTGTGGTATGTGGTTACTGGGGGTTGAACTCAGGACCTTTTGCTTGCTAGGCAGGCGCTAGTACCACTGAGCTATTTCTCCAGCCTAAATGGACAGTTTTTAAACCAATTATAATCAGTTTCTCTGGATACTCCCAGGAAGTTTCTCATGTTCTAAATCATGTAGAACTTTTCCAGAGCCTTTCTGAAGTCAAAAATAACTTTTATCATTGGGCAGAGGAAAAGTTTTAAACACAGCAAACAAGACAAAGAGCACAGAGTTAAAAACACAGTAACAGAGTCAGTCAGTATCAGGGCAAAGGTAGTTTACAGAGAAAAACTTGTCTGAGAATTTAAGTGTTTATGTATTTGCTTTATACTTCATACTTGAAGTAATTATCTAGAACATGCAACCAGTCAGAAATAACATATTTAGAGCTAATCCTCTGGATATTCCCTTGCAGTCAACATAATTTCGCAAGTTTTCATGAAAAAGATATGAAAATGGCCAAAAGATTTTGGTCTAGAATTTAACTCTCAACTTCAAGCTATATTCTTTCAGAGCCAGAGGGAGAAACATAACCTATTCCATAATGAATTACACCAGAACTACCAATGACAGTAGCTGGTAGTAAGTCTAGGACAACCAAAATCTAAGGCCATGATTGAAATCATTCAATGCAACATGATTGAAATTCTATGGAAGAATAAGTGTAGACATGAATTCCAGCCAGAAGAAAAGATGCCTTGTGGCCAATCCAAGTCTACTTAGAATGTAATGAAGCCTTCTTTTATGGACTCCTGACTGTTTTACAATGCCAACTTCGGTGACCTGGGTGAGAGGCTGAAAATCACTCAGCTCATGGTGATGATCCTTTTGCAGGTCAAGGAATTGAGGTTAATCTGGTATGTGTCCAAAGCTAATGTAACTTCATTAATGACCTCAGTGAGAGTCAGGACAAATGGCACATGACACTAACTGAATGACTCTGATAATGAGCATAATCATACAATGTTACACTGGAGTATGCAGTCCATAATGCCACCTGAAATTTTCCCTCAGATTTCCCTCAAATAGTTTCAGCAATGATTACTTAATTATTACTTAGAGAACTGCTTGGTTTTAGATCTCCACATGGACTCAGAATAGGACAGTTTTCTAAGGGAGGGGGGGTGTTTTAATTCTTGAATATTTTCTGTTAGTAGCCCACCTGTTTAAATTATAATATTATGAGGAAGATAGGTTAAGGCTAGTTTTTGGAAAAGAAATTACGTTCCAAGAGGATATGCACAGGACTGAGAGAGAATCCTTGAGTATCAGTGGTCAGCAAGCTTTCAGAGCACTTCTGTTTGCAAACTGAACTGTTCCCAAAGAGAAATGTTCTTGAACTGAAGCATTACTGTTATTTAGTGCAGAATTTTATTCTCAGGTAGTTTTAATGACTTGAAGAAAGTTCACATAATACTGAATTAGATATACGCTATTCAAGAAAATATAAAGCTTGAAGAAAACCGTGGATAATCATGTATAGACCTAGAAGTCATTGTACTGATTAAGGATTAGGTACTGTATATTGGAGTGATAGACCATGGGTGATTGTGTTTTCTTTTTAGTATTTTTTT
>PVIC010033467.1:0-20129 GCA_004025085.1 Thryonomys swinderianus
GTTCGATCCCCGGTAACCACATATAATGCTGGGCGTGGAGACACGCCCACCAACAATCAACACCACATACCACAATGCCGGACGTGGTGGCTCACGCCTGTCATCCCAGCACTCGGGAGGCAGAGACAGGAGGATTGCTGAGTTCGCGGCGGCTTGCCTGGGCACCATAGTGAGCTCAGGGCCAGCCTGAACTACAAAGAGAGACACTGTCTCAAAAAGCAAAAAAAAAAAAAAATACAAATTACTGTAATCCCCACACTCAGAGAGACTGAGGCAGGAGTCCAAGGTCAGCCTAAACTACAGTGAGATCCTGTATCAAAAAAAAAAAACTTAAAAAATAAAAAAATTTAAAATTAAATCATACCTTTAAAATATATTTTACTGAAACAGGGATGGTGTCACACGCCTAGAATACCAGCCTTTGGGAGTCTGAGGAAAAAGGATCACTATGAATTCAAGGCCAATCTCACCTACATAGTGAGATCCTTTTTCAAAAAAAAAAGTTACCTTTCTGGGTTCCCCCTTCTGTCTCTATTAGGCAGACGCTTTCTTTCTCAACAAAATTTTCCTACTCTAACCTCCGCCGTTCGTTCCTAAAATTTCAGGTTGGGAGCTAGTTGTGTAATGAACTGATTACTACAGTCATTACACTAAAAAAGATTTTACAGTAACCTATCAGAAATTCAACCATTAATAAAGGGCTTTGAAAGTGTTTTATCAATGTTTGGAATACTGTCCAAAAAAATGAACCTAGCTTTCACTAAAATCTAGAGCCATTTCACAAATAGGAAAGTTTTCACATACTGATACTGCTATCATCGTTATTAGTCATATTTTACTTTCTTAGTAACTGCGTGACTTCTTTCCCACCTTTTAAAATGTTTCTTTTCCATTATGTAAGAGTACTGTTTCAATACTCATTTTATTCTTTAAACTCTATTTAAAAGTTCACCACATAATAAAAACTAGTAAGAATTCTTAGGAAGACAGAATGAGATTTTAATTTCTTTCTCAAAAAAAAAGTGTTTGCAAATAGAAGACAAAACAGTTATTTTTTCATCGTTTTTCTCACGTATTGTTCCTGGTAGGTAAAGTGGATCATTAGAACTCCATTTACTTCAAGTCACCCCTGACCATACACAACTTTTAACGCTTGTCCAAAGCTACTTGCTCATGATCTAATAATAACCTAATTATACAATCTGTAACACCCCTTCCCGACAATCTTTCCCTTAAGAAGCCATAAAGGTGAATTAATTATACCCCTAATTCACACTCAAATCTCAAAAGATCTTTTTTCATTCCAGCCTCCACTTCTGCCGAGGGCCAGAGGCTGTTGGCATAAGGTGGGGAGGGGGAAGGTCACCAGAAACAAGAATGACACACTCTGGGCGTTGGGCAGCAGGGGTAACTGCTGGTTCATCTCTCTTTAAATCTGGCAGCACGTGGGGCGGCATTGTGAAGCTACCAACCCGCCTCCCCCCTTCCACTCCGCACACGTACGCCTCCAGCGCGCATGCTCTGCTCACACAGTCCTCGCAGAGTAGGAGCCAACCCCCTAAAAAGTCAACCTGGAAGCCGCAAAAGGCCGGAGGCCGGGACAATGGGGGAGGGGGACGCAGGCTCCTGAGAAGGCACACCGGGCCGCCGCCCCGAGCCGGACGTGCGGGCGCAACGCCGAGGGTCTGCGGGCCTGCGCGGGAGCCGGAGTCGCAGCGAGCACAATGCCCGAGCCGGCCAGCGAGCGCTCTCCTCTGTGCCCGCTCTTACCCTCCCCCAGCCGGGCGGCGCAGCCGGAGCCCGTGCCAGGCGGAGGCAGTCGAGGCGGCGTCCCACACTCCGCCGGGCTCCGGACTCCGCGCCCCCGCGCCCAGACCGCCCAGCCGCCGCTTTTGTTGTCGGCCCCAACTCCGCGAATCCGACTCTGCCTGAGAAGTTTGTGCGCCTCCTCTGTCCGGCCTGGGCCCAGCTCTCTTCGCCCGCTCGGCCCCCGCTGCCCACAGCGGTCCAGACCCCGGAGCCGGGCACTCTCGACTGTGCGGGGCCCGGACGCTCCCGCCGCCCCGGGGGTCCAGCGGCCTCGGCCGCACCTGAGCCCGGACCCGCCCCTCCGAGAGGGTCGGCCCGGCCCGGGCCCCACGGCCCCTCCCCCCGCAACGCCCCACGGCCGAGTGGGGGAGGGGGATCTCCCCTGCGTGAACCAGGCCCCGCGCGAGGCGAGGCCGGGTCGCGCCCCCAGCGCCCTCCGGGAGGTGGGTAGCAGTGCGGGGCCGGCCCAGACCCGAGCCGCCTCCTACCCGCCCTCGCAGGCCCAGTGCCCCACGCCGCCCGCAGAAGCAGGGAACGCACCAGCCCGGCTGTCCGCGCTCGCGACCCGGCGCCCCGCCGCCCGCGGGCTCACCTGCCAGCTGTCTTCGCAGTAGCAGCGCCGACTGCAGCTCCGTCATCCTCCCCGCCAACGGCCCGGGCTAGTGCCGGGGCTTATGAAGATCTGGGACAGGCTCTGGGGGCGGCTGGAGCTGGGTGAGCTGAGGAACCCGGGCCCCGCGACCGGAGCGCCGAAGCCGAGAGAGGCCGGGCTGGGGCAGCGGGAGCGACGACTCCTGCTGGAGCAAGTCCGCTCGGTTCGGCTTTTCACACAGCGCCTCACGCCCGGAAGGGGAGGGTACCCGAGCCGACGCGGCGCGCACTGGGACTTCGCTTGCTCGCTTCCCCTCCTTCAACCCGCCTGTCGGCCCCACAGCTGCCTTCCCCCGCCACTGCCTTACTGCGCGCAGGGCCTCGCCGCGCAAGCGCGCTGGGCTTGCCTAATTCGGAAGCGTCCCTCCTGTTAGCCCGACCCCTCGGCCTCTCTGCCCCACCTCCGGCAGTGGAGCCCCGCCCCCTGCGCGCTCTTGCCGTGCCGCCGCCATCTTTGGAAGGTCCACGCCCGGTTGGCTGCTGTAAACCTCGCTCTTCTGTTAGACGCCTCTCGGGCGCCATGACAAAGAGGTCGCGGAGGGTCAGGTTGCCGCCTCCGGCTAGAAGCAGGTGGTCTGAGAGTAAAGGGTTGAAAGAAGTGTGGTAGACGTCTAGTTGCTGGCGAGTATCCCGCAGCCATCTAACGCTACACACATGGTGTGCGAACTAGTCATTGTTAGAAAGCTGAATTTAATAACTGATGTGCCCAATTTTAAACAATCACCAATATAGAGAATATATGCTACTAATTAACTTTCCATACAGGTTCCTTGAAGCAGACAAAATATTTCCCATCTCATAGTGTGAAACACTTAAAGAACTCTAATACTGTACTTCCCATAAGTAAGGTGAATTGAGATTACCAAAATCTAGTATACGTAATTAAGCAGTCATTCAGAAAGGCATCTACAGGTAAAGCCAACGTGTGAAATCCAAACTTTGAAAAAAGTAGACACTTGTTTTTTTTCCTTTCGTTCTTTGGGACAAGACCTCGCAATACAGTTCAGTCTTCCTTTAACTTCCTACGTAGTCCAGGCTGGTTTCTAACTCTTGGTAATACTCCTGCCTCAACCTCCCCAGTGCTGGGATTATAGGGGTGTATCACCACACCCAGCCTCAAGGAAAAAGCTCAAGGGTCATTCTTGCAGTTTTGTGCCTTTCAATAATGCAGTCTGAGGATTTAGCTCAGTCCTGCTGCGTCTGCCTCACAAGTGCAAAGTCCTGAGTTTGATCCCTAGTACTGGAAAAAAACAAAGCCAATGTTTAAATTAAACATTTTTAAAACTAATACACTTTTTTTTTTTTGAGACAGGGTCTCGCTTTGTAGTTCAGGCTGGCCCTGAGCTCACTATGTAGCCCAGGCAAGCCTTGAACTCAGCAATCCTCCTGCCTCTGCCTCCCGAGTGCTGGGATTACAGGTTTGAGCCACCAAACCCAGCATTGGTGGTAGGAGGTACTGATTGCCAGTGGGCGTACCACGCCCAGTATTGTTGTATGTGGTTACCCGGGATTGAACCAGGGACCTTGCGCTTGACATGGAACAGAGAAAAGCCTAACGCCTCAATTTTTTTTCTATTCCTTCAACAAATGTTTGTCAAGCTTATAATAACTTTATACCTGGACTGTAGAAGACTCAGTGTGTGAGAAAACAGCTCTGTTTCTACCCTTAAAGGAAGGGTCTACAGTTTCTGTGAGCTCCAGGTAAGGTAAACAAGAGAAGCATGTTTAAACATAGCTTTTTTATATATATTATAAAAATTACTGAACTAGCTGGGCATGATGGCACACACTTGTAATCCTAGCACTCCAGAGGCTGAATGAAGCAGGAGGATCACTTCAAGCTGAAGGCCAGGGTATGAGTTCAAAGCAAACTTGAACTGCATAGGAAGAATCTGTCTTGAAACAAAAAAGCAAAGCACCAAACCCACATTGCCATGAATCCTCCTCAAAACACAGCCCCTGGCTTCAAAAATATCTACTCGTTGTTCTTGTCACTTTGTTTGTTTGCTTTTGAGACAAGGTCTTGCTATGCAGTTCTTGCTATGCCCTTAACACAGAAATCCTCTTGCCTCTGCCTCTGGAGTGCTGGTACTGCAAGTGTGCACCACTATGCCCAACTGTTTGGTTTTTTTGTTTGTGTTTTGTTTTGTTTTTTTAAAGACAGACTCATGGAGTCCAAGCTAGCTTCAAACTCTCAGTGATACTCCTTCCTCAGTGCTGGATTACAGGTGTCCACAGAGATGTCAGATTAGCACATGCATAGATAAGGCTGGAGTGCAAAAACGAGTCTACAGCAATAGGTATAAAACTGGAGAGATCAGCCTTAGATTTCCTTTCAAACTGTCAGGCTGTCAAGATTTTCTTTTTAAAGCCCTAAAAATGAGCCACATTATTTGGAGGTCAAATATTGGAGAAGAAACCAGCAAGAGAGACTGAAAGAGAATGGAAAAAGAGAAGACCCAATGTGTGGTGTCTTGAAAAGCCAAGCTAGGGAAGTATTCCCAGGAGGCCAGAATGGCAAACTGCCACATGCTGCTGGGAAGCAGAAGGTGGAGATGCCCACTGAGTTCGGAAACTGTGAAGTCTCTCTGCCCTTGATAGAGGGTTTTGATTCACCAGTACTTCCAGCAGGCAGAGAAAAGCAGCTTAGAGGCCACAGGTAGGAGAGGAAGAGGAGGGTTCCATGCAGAGTGCTTCTTTGAGGTTTGTGGTCATGAACTGAAAGTACAAACAGTGGGTTCAGTTGAGTTTTTTTTTTTTTCCTGTAATGCTCAGGTGTAGCCATGGCTAGAGTTAAGGAGAGAGGGAGAGATGGAAGCAGATAATTTTTTTGAGGATCTATAGGGAAAGTGAATATAGTCATAGATTATGCACTAAATTAGGAATTGTGTGGAATGGACACTAAACCAAGTGAGTTGGGAGATAGGAAATGGTCAGGGTGGGTGGCTTGAAACAGAAAATTCAAATGTGGTGTGGTTATGGGTGGTGAGACCATCTGGTGGGAACATGAGAGGCTGGCCAGCAGGAAGAGGTGAGGAAGTCAAGCAAGTGTCAGGCTGTACAGGTACCTGAGAGGTTGCCCGCAGGAGTAATAAGAGGTTCAGGAAGGACCCCTTCACAAAGGCTGTGAAGCATGTGTGAAATCACTGATGAAAACATCTGCAGGGAACAGCAAGAAAGGGCAGTAACAAGTGGGACAGCTGGGTGCCACTGAGGAGCTCCAAAGAGCTGGGGTTAAGGGAGGAAAAACAGGGTCAAGGTCGGGTTTGGTTGCTTACACTTACAATCCCAGCACTCAGGAGACAGAGGCAGGAGAATTGCTGAGTTCAAACCTTGCCTGGGCTACATAGGGAGCTCAGGGCCAGCCTTAACTACAAAGCAAAACTTTGTCTTTAAAAAACTTTAAAAAGGCCGGGCGTGGTGGCTCACGCCTGTAATCCCAGCACTCGAGAGGCAGAGACAGGAGGATTGCTGAGTTCAAGGCTTGCCTGGGCTACATAGTGAGCTCAGAGCTAGCCTGAACTACAAAGCAAGACCCTGTCTCAAAAAAAAAAAAAAAAACTTTAAAAAAGAAAAGAAAGAGGGTCAAGAACCTGCAGGCCCTGAAGTCCTCAGAATATGGGAGAAAAGATGCCTTCTCTCGAGAGGGTGAAGCATGCTGGGTCCTCAGAAGTCAGCCAGGTTCAGGCAAGGCCAGAAGATGGAGAGGAGCCCAACAGCATCCCAAACTGTCCTAATCGAGAGTGTATCTTCCCAGACTTGCTCTGCCATAATCAGTGGTTTCTAATCTGCTGGGTCAGAGGAGAAAAGGAGTCATGCTTGGTGCCCCTTCCTCCCACCTGATGGCCACCAAGTCCCAAATGTCCCCAGGGATGGTCCTGAGTACAAGCGTGGGTGACAGCCACCACCTCCTGAAGGGTACCCTGGCCATTGGTCTTGGCGCTCCCTCAGTCCTCTGCAGCCACAGCAAAACATTCAAAATGCAAGCCTGCAACTGTCCAGTTCCTCCTTCAAACCTTTCAGCAGCTTCCCACTGTTTTAGGCTGAGGTCCAAGCTCCCATTAAGGTTTAACTGCTCTTCATCAGCTAGAGTCCTGGACTCTCCAGTTTCAGCCTGACTCCTCCCTGACTCTTCCCAACTCTGTTCCCTACGTACTTCATGCCTCTACGTCCTCCAAAAGGTTGCTTTAAATTTGTCATTCCACTGACCCAGAACACTCTTCTCCTAAGCATTTGTGGAAAGTTCATACAAATCCATCGTTCTAAGCCTTGAAGAAAGTAACTTCCCTCTTTCCCATTCACAAAATTAACTTCCATCATCTCATGCTTTCCATACATTTCTTTTTCGTTTTTTTGAGTCAGGATCTCGCTTTATAGTTCAGACTGGCCTCAAATTTGAGATGATCCTCCTTCCTCTGCCTACTGAGTGTTGGGATTACAGGTGTGAGCCCCCACATCCAGCTACAGTTCTTATCCTACCTTTATCATGCAGCATTGCAATAGGTTTTTGTGTTTTATTCCCTCTCAGTTGTCTGTACACTTGTGATGGCAGCACTCTGCTCCAGATCTCTGTTCTCAGTATTTAATCTGTAATGATACTACACAAGAGGCGCTCAACAGATATCTTGTAAATAAGTCAAACTTATAAAATTAATAACAGGATGATTTCTCAAGATTAGTATAGACCTATACCTATTAAATCCAGGTTTGTGTTCCTCACAGAGTGCGGTCTAGGGTGATGTGTCAAAGTGTTCTCCTTTTTATTTTTATTTTTTTTTAAATAACAAAGATTGGACCTAGGGCCTTTTTCACTGGTCTTCGTGTCCATCTTTTTTTTTTTTTTTTTTTTTTAGGACAAGTTCTCTCTAAATCACTAAGTTGCCCAAGCTGGGCTGGTCCTCCTACCTCAGTCTCCTGAGTGCTAGAATCCTAGGTATGTGTTTCCATGCCTGGCTCCAAGGTGTTCTCAAAGCCACAGAATGAGCTTTCCTGGATCATTAGTTTTATTTATTTTTTTAGATTAAAAAGTAAAAAATATTTAAAAGGTAATACATAATTTTATTGAGACAGAATCTCACTATGAAGTAAAGTTCAGGCACTGATTGTACCCCACCATGTGGCCTCAAAGTCACTGTGATCCTCCTGCCTCAGCCCCCCAAATGCTGGCATTACAAGGATGCATGACCACACCTAGGGAAAATCCTTGTGTTAAGAAAAAGAAAAAAAAGGGCCGGAGGGTTAGCTCAGTGGTTCCGGCGCCTGCCTCGCAAGCGCAAGGTACTGAGTTCGATCCCTGTTGACCACATATAATGCTGGGCATGGAGACACGCCCACCAACAATCAACACCGCATACCACAATGCCGGACGTGGTGGCTCACGCCTGTCATCCCAGCCCTCGGGAGGCAGAGACAGGAGGATTGCTGAGTTCGCGGTGGCTTGCCTGGGCACCATAGTGAGCTCAGGGCCAGCCTGAACTACAATGCGAGACCCTGTCTCAAAAAGCAAAAAGAAAAAAAAGAAAAAGAAGAGCCGGAGGGTTAGCTCAGTGGTTCTGGCGCCTACCTCGCAAGCGCAAGGTCCTCAGTTCGATCCCCGGTAACCATGTATAATGCTGGGCATGGAGACACACCCACCAACAATCAACACCACATACCACAATGCCGGACCTGGTGGCTCACGCCTGTAATCCCAGCACTCGGGAGGCAGAGACAGGAGGATTGCTGAGTTCGCGGCGGCTTGCCTGGGCACCATAGTGAGCTCAGGGGCCAGCCTGAACTACAAAGCAAGACCCTGTCCCAAAAAGAAAAGAAAAAAAAGTCTCTAGGTATGCGGTTTAATGTTAGAACATGCAATGGTGTGCTTTGTTAGCATGCACAAGTCTGGGTTCAATTCCAGCCCCCCAAAAACCTGAAAATTTAACAAAGTATCGATTATAAAAGTCAAGGCTCAGCATGATGGCTCATGACTGTAATCCTAGCACTCAGAAAGGAAGCAGAGGTAGGAGGATCATCTGCTGTTTGAGGTTAGCCTGGGGTATATAGTGAGTTCAGGGCCAACAAGAACTACAAAGTGAGACCCTGTCTCAAAAAACTAAAAAACAAAAACAAAAAATTTTTAGAAAAATAATTGCAGGAAATAGGGATATAGCTCAGCAGTGTAGCTCTTGCCTGGCAAGTGCAAGGCCCTGAGTTCAATTCCCAGTACCAAACAAACAAACATAAAACCAAAATAAGCCCACAGAAAATTGTTAGGACAACTGCATATTCATATATAAGACAATAAAGTTGGACCCCATTTCATAGTATATAAAAAATTAATTCAGGGGCTGAGGAATTAGCTCAGTGTTTCCGGCATCTATCTGGCAAATGCAAGGTCCCAAATTTGATCCCCAGTACCACATCCCACAATGCCAGATGTGGTGGTTTATGCCTGTAACCCCAGCACTCAGGAGGCAGAGGCAGGAGGATTGCTATGAGTTCAAGGCTTGCCTGGGCTACATAGTGAGCTCAGGGCCGGCCTGAACTACAAAGCAAGACCCTGTCTCAAAAGAAAAAAAAAAAGAGAGTGTATTAGTTTTTAAAATGATCTTGTTTAATTTAAACATTGGCTTTTTTTTTTTTCCCAGTACTAGGGATCAAACTCAGGACTTTGCACTTGTGAGGCAGGCGCAGCAGGATTGAGCTAAATCTTCAGACCGCATTATTGAAAGGCACAAAACTGCAAGAATGACCCATAGAGCAGGATAAAGTGTATTTTTCCTTGAGGCTGGGTGTGGTGACACACCCCTATAATCCCAGCACTGGGGAGGTTGAGGCAGGAGTATTACCAAGAGTTAGAAGCCAGCCTGGACTCCGTAGGAAGTTAAAGGAAGACTGAACTGTATTGTGAGGCCTTGTCCCAAAGAACAAAAGGAAAAAACAAGTGTCTACTTTTTCCTGTTTGTGAGTCTATGTCCAAATTTCTGGGGGTTTTTTTGTTTGTTTGTTTGTTTTTTAGACAGGGTCTCCCTTTGTAGTTCAGGCTGGCTCTGAGCTCACTATGTAGCCTAGGCAAGCTTCGAACTCAGCAATCCTCCTGTCTCTGCCTCCCAAGTGCTGGGATTACAGGCATGAGCCACCACTCCCGGCACTGTGGTATGTGGTATTGATTGCTGGTGGACGTGAGTCTCCATGCCCAGCATTGTATGTGTTACCAGGATCGAACTCAGGACCTTGCGCTTGCAAGGCAGGCGCCGGAACCACTGAGCTAACCCTCTGGCCCTCTGATTTTTTTTTTTTTTTTTTTCAGACAGGTTCTTGCTTTGTAGTTCAGGCTGGCCCTGAGCTCACTATGTAGCCCAGGCAAGTCTTGAACTCAGCAATCCTCCTGCCTAGGCCTCCTGAGTGCCGGGATTACAGGCGTGAGCCACCACGCCTTGCGCTTGCGAGGCAGGCACTGGAACCACTGAATTAAATCTCCAGCCCTCAAAACACTTTTTAAAAAATTAATTCAAACGGGGCGTGGTGGCTTGCGCCTGTCATCCCAGCACTCTGGAGGCAGAGGCAGGAGGATTGCTGAGTTTAAGGCTTGCCTGGGCTACATAGTGAGCTCAGGGCCAGCCTGAACTACAAAGCGAGACCCTGTCTCAAAAAAAAAAAAATTCAAAATGGGTATAAAAGACATAAATTTAAGAGCCAAAACTATAAACCTCAGAAAAAAATAAATCATTGTGATCTAGGATTAGGCAAGGGTCTGTTAGCCATGGGAATAAGTGGGACCAAAAGCACATGGAAAATAAAAAGAAAAAAACCACTCTGGCAGGCTGATTAAAAGTCTGAGTTTAGGGCCGGAGGGTTACCTCAGTGGTTCTGGCGCCTGCCTCGCAAGCACAAGGTCCTCAGTTCGATCCCCGGTAACCACATATAATGCTGGGTGTGGAGACTCACTCCCACCAACAATCAACACCGCATACCACAATGCCGGACATGGTGTCTTGTAATCCCAGCACTTGGGAGGCAGAGACAGGAGGATTGCTGAGTTCAAGACTTGCCTGGGCACCATAGTGAGCTCAGGGCCAGCCTGAACTACAAAGCGAAACCCTGTCTCAAAAAGCAAAAAAAAAAAAAAAAAAGTCTGCACAACTTAGTGAGACTTTGTCTCAAAAATTAAAAAGTTTTTTTAAATAAAAAGCATCATACCACAGTGATTCCTGCATATGCATATTTATAGCAGCATAATTTATAACAGCTAAATATTGAAAGCCAGGTATAGTTCCAAAACCAGATAAAGAAAGTGTATTTTTATGCATAATAGAATACTACTCTGCTATAAAGAAAGATAAATTTGAGTCATTTGTAAGAAAACTGATGCACCTTGAGACTACAGCATTAAGTGAAATAAATAAGACACAAACAAATATTGTATAGTTTCTCTTTTAAAAAATTTTTAAATTTTTTAAAGAGCTAGAGGTGTAGCTCAGTGCCAAGGCCCTGGGTTCAATTCCCAGTATAAGAAAGAGGAAAAATGGGAGGAGCAAAGATTTACCTCATTGGCACCGTGCCTCCCTCACAAAATGCAAGGTCCTGAGTTCAATCCCTGGTACCAAAGGAAAAAAAAAGATAAATGATAAATAAATTTGACATCATGAAAATTAAAAATGTCCATCTTAACCAAGCTGTCCGTTACTCTGACCATCCCCTGGACACAGTCAACACAGTTGTTCTGCCATCTCCTTCTCTGTCTCCCCTGTGGCTCCTATTAACTCCCCTTACCTCAATCACAAGGACTAGGACATCTCCACCCCATCCCTGGCTTCAACCCAACCACTTAATATCCCTCTGAAACCAAGCAACTCTACCCTGCCCAAGGATAGCATCCCATCCCTCACCTCCCTTTATGGGAATTACAGCCTCTTATTTCTCACCTATTGTGACATGGCCTCTTAATCCCCTTTAAATTCCCTTAAAACCCTCCCATTCTTCCCATATGAAAGGCAGATGGTTGGTACAAGATCTTCTCACTACCGATCAGATTGTCCTGCCCTGTGTACACTCTGGGGAAGGTCTTGTAGACAACTGTTGGGATGCTATAGATAACCAGAAAGAGTCCTGTCTACTTAGGCTGCAGGGATGGGGGTATGTAAATCTTTAATTAGGACCATTTTGTTAGTTAGGCTATCTCCATAAGGCTGGGTGTCAGATGAAGGAGAAGGTTAGCAGCATGTCACATCTCTTTTTGGGCTTGTTCCAGAATTGGCAGATAGTCTCCAATGGGCCTTACCTCTGGGCTGAGATCAGGCCCAAGCACAAATGTGTGGCCATATAAAAGCTCAAATGTACTGTATTATGTAGGTTCCCAAGGACTGGCTGATATGTGGTAACCCCTACACGTTTTTGTACTCCATCCCTCTATCTACCACTCTCTCCCTCTCTCTTAGATATAAAATATGCCCTTTTCACCATCTCCCTGCACATTTCCTCACAGCCTCTTTTTGCTTTCACCTAGATAGACCCTGACATCCATAAATCCCAACAGCTGACCTGGACTCTCTTACCACTACATTTTTTTTTTTTTTTGAGATAGGGTCTCCCTTTGTAGTTCAGGCTGGCCCTGAGCTCATTATGTAGCCCTGGCAAGCCTTGAACTCAGCAATCCTCCTGCCTCTGCATCCCGAGTGTTGGGTTTACAGGCTTGAGCCACCAAACCCAGCATTTGTGGTATGTGGTACTGATTGCTGGGGGGGCGTGAGTCACCACGCCCTGTATTGTTGTATGTGGTTACCGGGGATCGAAGCAGGGACTATTGCAGTTGCTAGGCAGGCACTGGAATCACTGAGCTAAATCTCCAGCCCACCACTGCATTTGTAAGACAGCTCCTCTTTAATTTTTCCAGACTTCACCTGACACTTCAGCTTCTATATCATGAAATACAGGGGATGTGCAACATGGTTTCTTTTTTTTTTTTTTTTTGCTTTTTTGGAGACAGGGTCTCGCTTTGTAGTTCAGGCTGGCCCTGAGCTCACTATGGTGCCCAGGCAAGCCGCCGCGAACTCAGCAATCCTCCCATCTCTACCTCCTGAGCGCTGGGATTACAGGCGTGAGCCACCATGTCCAGCATTGTAGTATGCGGTGTTGATTGTTGGTGGGCGTGTCTCCATGCCCAGCATTGTATGTGGTTGCCAGGGATTGAACTCAGGTCCTTGCGCTTGCAAGGCAGGCGCTGGAACCACTGAGCTAACCCTCTGGCCCGCAACATGGTTTCTTTCATAGGGTCCAAACCCACATCTAGTAACATTCCGGTCCAAATAGCTTAACCCCATCATCTTGGGCTGGCTGCCATGCCTACACCCAGCTGCCATGGTGGCTCTGATACTTCTGGAATCACTCACAATCACTAGAAATGCCCCACCCACCCTCTACTCTTCCCATATCCCTCAGGGATATGTCCTCTTCTTACCTCTCACATTTTCTTTCCACTCCTCATCTTTTTTCAGCTCTGTGCACTTTTCATGGAAACCTTCCTGGCTACCACCACTTTGAGCCCTGATTTTAACCTAGCCTCTCACCTTATAGACATGCCAACCTCTTTCTACAGGGCCTACACTACAAAACTGTGTTTCTCGCTGGCTGTGGTGGCTCACACCTATAATTCCAGCACTCAGGAGGCAGAGACAGGAGGATTGCTGAGTTTGAGGCTTGCCTGGGCTACATAGTGAGCACAGGGCCAGCCTGAACTACACAGCGAGACCCTGCCTCAAAAAAAACAAAAAAACAAAACAAAAAAACCCTCTGTATCTCCAGTTTACCTAGCAACCTCTGCTTTCCCAAACATTTCCATTTTCCTCATTCCTGATCCTGAGCACATCTGGTTCGTTGATGGAGGTTCGTATAGATCCATCCCCTAAACCCTTTTATTTTGTCTGTTTGTTTCTGTTTATTTCTTTTTTGAGAAGGGTCTGTCTTTGTAGTTCAGGCTGACCCTGAACTCACTAGGAAGCCTGTCAAGCCTCGAACTCAGCAGTTCTCCTGCCTCTGCCTCCTGTGTGCTGGGATTACAGGCATGAGCCACCACGCCCAGCACAGTGGTATGTGGTACTGATTGCTGGTGGGCATGAATCACCAGGCCCATGGTACTGCTGTATGTGGTTACTGGGGATCAAACCAGGGACTTTGCAGACACGAACCACTGAGCTAAATCTCCAGCCTAAGGACCTTGTTCTTTTTGAACCAGGCACAGGATCACTGAGCTAAATCTACAACCCCCTTTTGTTTTCCTTTTTTTTTTTTTAATAGGGTTTCCATACATAGTCCAGGCTGGCATCAAACTTTCAATCCTCCCGCCTCATGCCAAGTGTTGAGATTACAGATGTGTTACTCCATATCTAGCCCTCATTATAAATTTTTTGTTGTTGTTGTTAGTTTTTTGAGACAGAGTCTCATTTTGTAGTGCAAGCTGGCCCTAAACTCACTGTGTAGCCCAGGCAAGCCTCAAACTCACAGCAGCCCTCTTGCCTCTGCCTCCTGAGTGCTGGAATTACAGGCATGAACCACCATGCCTGGCTACAAAATTTGTTTTTACAAAGAGTTTTTTGGGCAGGCATGGTAATACATGCCTCTAATACCAGCACTTGGGAGGCTGAGGCAAGAGGATCACTGCAAGTTTGAGCCAGCCTGGGCTACAGACTGAGTTAAGAACAGCCTGAACTGGCTAAAGAGACAGTGCCTAAAGTCTCAAAAATTTTTCGTTTTGTTTTGTTTTGTTTGAGGCAAGGTCTCACTATATAATTTAGACTGGCCTCAAACTCACTATATAGTCAAGACTGGCCTTGAATTTGTTTTAATCCTCCTGGCTCAGCTTCCTGAGTGCTGAAATTACAGACATGCGCCATCATGGCTACCTTAAATTTTATTTTGAGACAAAGTCTTGCTAGGTTGTTTCAGTTGACCTCAGTTCCTAAACAGCTGGGATGACAGGTGTGGTCCACTGGACCAAGTTCCAATAGAAATCTTAATAGGATATTTCATTTAATTCAGTGTACCCCAGATTTTATCATTTCAACATGTAATTGATATTCTAAAACTATTAATGAGATTATATATATTTTAAACCAAGTCTTTCAAATTCAGTATTTATTTACAGTTTAGAGACTATATCTGAACTAGCCGAGACCAGCTAGATGCCAAGGGCTGTGTTGCTAGGAGCTTCTGTGTTGGGCAGAGCAGGTCTTCCTCCCATGCTAACTTTTGGCCTTTTCAAACTTTCTATTTGGTGATGCTAGAGATCAAACACAGGGCATCACATGTGCTTGGCAAGTGCTCTACCATGGGCACAGTTTTGGCCCTTTAGGCATTCTTCAAGCTACCAAACAAATCTCATGCCATAAACTGCCGTTCTGCTCCAGTGCCTGAGAAATGCTATCATTTGTAATGAAGATGATCTTATAAAGTCAACTACAATCCAGAATGTGAGTTTCTTGGGGACAGACGTAACTTTCTTATTTACCACATATCCTTAAGGGCTGGAACCATACCTTCTTCTCTTTTAAATATTGGTTGAAAGAATGAAATGAATGAGAAAGAGTATTTTCCCCAATATCAAAGTTTTTTTCTTTTTCCTTAACAGGATCCCTTAGAGCAAGCCAACCATGAACTGAAACCTCAATGAACTGTGAGCTAAATAAAACTTCCGGCCTTTAAATAAACAAAAACCAACTAAATAGGATCTTACTATGTAGTTCAGGCTGACCTTGAACTCACCATGTAGCCCAGGGTGGCTCGAACTTGCAGAAATCCTCCTCCCTCAGCCTTCCAAATGCTTGGTACCAGAGGTGTTTGCCATGGTGCATGGCTCCCAATCATGACCAAAGCTCCCCTTGACAAATTTCCTGGTAGCAGCTATGTCCCTTTCTGGCTTATCAGAACCAATGCCAGGGCAGAGCTGGCTTATTAGAATGATCTTGGTGGCAACAGACTCTGGTGTGCTTTGGGTGACATGAGCTGGAAGACAAAACTTGTCTGTCAAAAGCAGCCCAGTAAGCAGAGAGCAGAAGCCAATGCCTTAGAGGGCGGAGATCCCAGCCCTGAAAGGCAAGAGGGTGACACAGTGACCGACTACAAGAATGCCACCAGGCAGCCTGGAACTTTCTGGGGCCATGGCTCTGGGCATTGGCATTTGATGCCATACTTCAGGTCCATGGGCACAGCCTTGATGTTGGCACAGGCCACAGAAGGCCAACATGGTGCTGCTCTTCCTGCTGCTGTGATGACAACATCAGTGATCTCGCCCTGCTGGCAGAGGAGGTCCCTCTCGGGGCCACCAGGCTTCTGAGTGCTCAGTGTTTGCCTGGCACAGGCAGGGAAAAGCAGTTCTTACGCTGAACTTGCCCTTTCGTGTGCTCCCCTTGCCCAGATGGCAGTGCTGAAACCAAAGGCTGACTGTGAAATGCTGACCCCTCACTGGCTGGCTGCCAGCTCGTGGAAGGAAAGGGGAACACACAGCCTCCGAGGACTGCTGTGGTAAAATGAGAAGAGGAGGTGTGGATCAGCACAGTGCATGACAAGCTGTCAGTCTTCAGAAACTGCCCCCACCCGCTGCGATAGGGTCTCTCTGCATAGTTCAGGCTGGTCTTAAACTCAGTGTAGAGATAGGCCAGGGTGCCTTGAACTCGTGTTGATCCTCCCCCCTCAACCTCTCAGGTACTAGGATTACAGGCGTGTGTCACCATGCCCTGCTCAAATTTCCTCTTATTTAGTAGTTTTCTCTAACATCTTCCCTCTACCTGCACAAAAATATTTCTAGAGGGTTAAGGATGTAGCTCAGTGGCATAACACCTGCCTGGCAAGCTCAAAGTCTGGAGCCCCAGAAAGTTAGATGTTCTCTTAAGTCTCTTGCTCCCACCCCACCACCCCTTTTACTATGGGAGACTAAACCCAAGGCCTCATGCATGCTTGGCTCTGCCACTGAACTGCAACCCCAACATTTTCCATATAATGTAATTTTTTTTTTCTTTTTGAGACAGGATCTCACTTTGTAGTTCAGGCTGGCCCTGAGCTCACTTATGGTGCCCAGGCAAGCCGCCGCGAACTCAGCAATCCTCCTGTCTCTGCCTCCCGAGTGCTGGGATGACAGGCGTGAGCCACCACATCTGGCATTGTGGTATGCGGGGTTGATTGTTGGTGGGCGTGTCTCCACGCCCAGCACATATAATGTAATTTTGAGACAGGGCTCACTGAATTACCCAGGCTGACCTCAAACTATGATTCTCCTGCCTCAGCCAGATTTACAGGTGTTCGCATCATACCCATCTTGCTCTTTCTTTCTTTCTTTTTTTTTTTTGGAGACAGGGTCTCACTTTGTAGTTCATACTGGCTCTAAACTCATTATGTAGCCCTGGCAAGCCTTGAACTCAGCAGTCCTCCTGCCTCTGCCTCAGCACTCTTCCGAGTGCTGAGATTACAGGTGTGAGCCACTACACCCAGCATTTTGTCCTTTTATTAAATCTGGTGGGTG
The DNA here is from genome assembly GCA_004025085.1 of Thryonomys swinderianus. Classification (NCBI taxonomy): domain Eukaryota; kingdom Metazoa; phylum Chordata; class Mammalia; order Rodentia; family Thryonomyidae; genus Thryonomys; species Thryonomys swinderianus. The sequence continues at coordinate 16,949 of PVIC010033467.1, forward strand.
CATGCATTCACACACACACACACACACATGCATGTGCACACGCACACACACACACACACACACACACACACAGGAAACAAATTCACGATCCAAACAAAGTGAACTGATTCCTTCATGGCTGCATAACTTAAGTCTGAACCACATGGCATATTTTTTCTTTTTGGAGACAGGGTCTTGCTTTGTAGTTCAGGCTGGCCCTGAGCTCACTATGTAGCCCAGGCAAACCTCAAACTCAGCAATCCTCCTGCATCTGCCTCTGAGTGCTGGGATTACAGGTGTGAGCCACCACAACCAGTATTGTGGTGTGTGGTACTGATTGCTGGTGGGTGTGAGTCACCACACCTGGTATGGTTGTATGTGGTTACCAGGGATCAAACCAGGAACCTTGCCTGCTATACCAGCTTGCTGGATCCACTGAGCTAAATCTCGGGCCCACATCTTACTTTCTTAAAATGGCTTACTCAGTCTTGCAGAAAATCCTTCCTTTTGCCCCTCAGCAGGACTCAGTCCCTGGAACTGGTTTACTCCTGTTCATTGCCCTCAGGTGGGAGCATTTCTGCTCTTTGTCCTATTTGTTCTATTTGTTTGTTCTTGTAGTGGCCCTGCGGGTTGAACCCAGGGCCTTGTTGCCCTCATCTTTGTCTCAGGGCCCAGGTTTGAGAAAATCCAAGCACAGACAGAATGCCCTGTGAAGCATCACCAGAGGCTGTGGACAGATCATGGCACTCATTCTTTAGAAAGTGTCTCTCTTCCACCATACAATGCTGAGCTTTAACCTTGTGGCAAAACCAGGGAGAGTTTCCATTCTCATCCCATGGTGGGTGGGGTGGGCATCGAGCAATTTGGTGTGTGGTTTTGACTCTTTGAGACAGAGACCTCTAAGGTTGAGATAAGGAGCGCCCACAGCCTCCACATCTGAATGGTCTTAGCTTATTTGTTTATTATTGTGTTACGGAAAATGTCAGACGTATACAAAAGTACAGAGAAATGAAAAATGAGCCCTACATACCCACCACCAAGCTTGACAACAATTACTTCACAATCAATACTCTTTCTTTTATAACCTCACCCATTTCTGCCCCATTCTACCCCAAATTATTTTAAAGCAAAACCTAGACATGACATGGTATCACCTGTAACATTTTCAGCCGAGGATATAGCTCAGCTTCTAAGAACTATTTTTTAAAAAATTGTTTATTGATATATTTTAGATATACATAATGATCAGATTCATTATAGAGAATTTGTACTTGTACATGATAAATGTTATTTCTTATTTTTTTCCCATTCCCCTTCCTTCCCTTCAACCCCTTCACCTCTCCTTGTTTACAAAAGCTTTGATTCTATTTTTCCTTCTTTTCTCATTTTTTCTTTCCTTTCTTGCTTTTCTCCCCATCCCCTTCCCTGGTTTTACTTTCCTTTGAATGTTTTCTTCCCATTTCACAATATCTATTATATATTTTGGTTCTATTTCCACTCACAGTTTCTCTCACCAGAGAAATGATGAGGTATTTAAACATGTGTGTCCAATTTATTTCACTTAAATTAGTCTCAGTGTGCCTCCATTCAGTATAATATCTCATTTATCTTTTTATGGCTGAGTGGTACAATAAATAGATATAATTATCACATCTCAAGAATTAAAAGCTTCGAAAAATTTAATAATTTCTTGGCTAGGCATGGCTATGCAGGTCTATAATCCCAGCACTAGAGAGGCTGAGGCAGGAAGATTGCCATGAGTACAAAGCCAACCTAAGCTACAAAATGCGTTGAAGGCTGGCTGAAACTACTTATCAAGACCTTGTCTCAAACAATTAATAATTTCTTAATATCATCAAACTTTCAGTGTCCATTTCTACCTCTCATCATTATCACATCATTATTCTCTTTATGTTTTGTTCAAATTATGACCTAAAGTACCTATTTTTGATTGGTCGATATGTCTCAAAAGTCTCTTATTATCTTATGCCTTTCTTTGCAATTTATTTATTTATTTGCAGTACTGGGGATTGAACTCTGGCCTTTGTGCTTCCAAGGTAGGTGCAGTACCACGTGAACTAAATCCCCAGTCTGCAATTTATTTGTTGAAGCACATTTATCACAGTTCCTAAATTCTCTCCTAGAATCTAGATTTTACCATTTGCATCTTCATGGTATCATTTAACATGTTCTCCTGTTCACTTATTTTCTGTAAACCAGTAGCTGGATTGCAAGATCTGATGACATTTTAGTTTGATTTTGTTTCTAAGCTCCTTCATGGTGTGGGGTAATTCCCTAATGACATATCATATTCAGATGGTTCTTTCTATTCTAGTTTCTGTCTTGAGGATAAATCTGTGTTGTCTAACCCATCAAGGAGCAAATAGAACTACGACTTTTCTTTATAACTTAAGCAGTTAAATTTCTGGGCTCTTCTGGAGTGTGAACTGAGCTATTCCTGACAGTTCTAGGACCATGGGTTAAAGGGGAGGTCATGTCTGAGTGAAGGTCAGAGGAGCCAGCAGACCGAGGCCCATGCTTTCTCCATTCCTTTTACCTGCCCAGGTTCAAATTGTTGAGGAAAGTGTCCAAATCTCTGGACAAGGTCTTGCTGGGGAACCATAGATAAGCAGCTTAATTTCTCTGTTTCCTCAATAGTAACTCAGCAGTAACTAATACCTCTGTCCACTAAGGTCTACAGTAGACCTGCTTTTTAGGTTGTGGTCCCTGGCATCTCTTTGTTTTGGAGGGGGTGGTTAGGGAGGAGGGTAGAGGCAGGATCTTCCTCTATAATTTAGGCTGTCCTTAAATTCACTATGTAGTCCAGGGTGGCCTTGAACTCATGGTGATCTTCCTGCCTTGGCCTCCCCAGTGGTGGGATTATAAGCATGTGTCACCATATCTTTAAATACTGTCTGGTCTTTTGCTGCTTACACTAGTTAAAGTAGATTTTGTTATTTGGAACTAAATTCCCTAACAGTTACAGGGTTTCCACAAGTGTAGCTAAGTATAGTGTCTGCACCAGGGGAGTCAGCAACCTGGACTCCATATTCTGTAGTCTTCTAGGTAGCTGTGATAACACCCAGAGTGGAGATAACACTGTTCTTTTTATTTTTTACACTGGCATTTGAACCCGTTCCCTCTCCACTGGGCTATATCCCCAGTCCCTTTCCCTTCCTCCCTCCCTCCCTCCCTCCCTCCC
>PVIC010033468.1:0-20108 GCA_004025085.1 Thryonomys swinderianus
CCGGAACCACTGAGCTAACCCTCCGGCCCTCCTGATATTTTTTTAAAAAGTGAACAGTTGACGACTAAATTTAGATTCTTAAGGAATGTTTCAAAAGAAAGAATAAAACATTATTTTAAACCCTCTGACTCCAAACTAAAGTGAATACACATTTTCTTATTATACAAATAGAAAAGGGTAGTTAGTAGGTTTTTCTAAATCTTGCTTAGAAGTGGGCTTTTATTTTAGAGAAATGAGAATATATAGGTATAAACTTGCTTATACAGGGTCTTGCTTTGTAGTTCAGGCTGGCCCTGAGCTCACTATGGAGCCCAGGCAAGCCTCGAACTCAGCAATCCTCCAGTCTCTGCCTCCTGAGTGCTGGGATTACAGGCGTGAGCCACCACACCCAGCTCTATTTCATATTTTAACAGCAAACATATCTGTTCCCAAGAATATGATGGTTCCAAAGTCTTTCTACTGTAGTTGAACATACTATTTAAAGAACATACAGTGTGAGTGAGACATGACTGTATCTAACTTTTTAATAAATTATATGAGGTGATCATCTTTTCTTTCATTAGTCTTTAAACTTAAAATAAGTTTAAACTTAAAATAAGTATTTTGGGTAAATAAAGTTTTCTTGGTCAAATAGTTTGGTTAAAGTACTTAACCAAAGTTAAAGCCATATTTAAAGTTAAATACATTAAGCAAAGAGTATTGAACACCACTAGTTCATGGCATCCATGTGCGTGCTCCACCACTCACCTTCTGATCTACTTCTGTGAGCTCTGACAGTGACAGTGCAGGGTCTGTACTACTTTGAAAGCCAAAGCAAACATGCTGTTCTCACCCTGGCCTGGGGATTCACTGCCTGGATTTTGCAGGAAAAAGTATAAAACAAGAGGAATTTGCTCCTCAAGTTTTAACCAATTTGGAATTTAAATCTCTTTAGATTGAAAAGTTCAACTTATAGGTTAGTGCTGTGTGAGTCCAGGGGACTTTGCTTCATTGCCTGGTTTCTTTCCCCATTGAAAACAATTTGGTGATTCTACCAGATGATTTGCTCTACCATTTCATTGTTTCTAAAGCTTACTGAAAACAAATAAAATTCATTGAATGGTAAAAACCTTCATTTGTTAACATTTTAGAAATTATTTTGAATTCTTCAAATAGGTCCATTTGTTTGATGACTGCCAATTAAGCAACACTTTCTTAAATCAGTGCTTTGGTGTCATAGAAAACATGAACAGATTGCAAACTGCACTATAAAGCATCTCATGTACCTTATATGAAATTGTCTTATGATAAAAACATTATGGGGTTTCTATGTTATCTACAGCAAGATAGTAGTTTGATAATATTTCATCTTTCTTCAGTTTGTATTGTGCTTTGGTTTTACTGTGGGTTTTTATAAGGTAAGAAGGATTAGTTGTGTTTTGTCTCTCTTTTGTAGAGATTCTAAGCATTTCATTGTTATGTAATGTACAGACCCTGTCCAGATCAAATTCTTAAAAAAAAATTATTTGACATCCATTTCATATTTGAGTCAGTGATTGAACAAGATCAGAAAAATCAGAAAACTTATACTTACTATAAGTAATTTAGACTGAACACTGTAAATTTAAAATACATAGTAATATTATGACTTATTCACCCCACATTTCATTAAGATTCATGTAAATATATTTTTTACAGCATCATTCATTCATTCATACACTAACAGGAAATAGAGGAAGACGAGGAATTAGAAAGAGTAGTAAATGACTCTTATCCATACTTTTCCTTTGCTTATATTTTCTGGAGCTTCATAGAGGTTTTTTTTTGGGGGGGGGTGTTCTTTTTTATTTTTTTATGAGACAAGGTTTCCCTATGTATTATGAGCTGGAGTTGAACTCACTCTGTAACCCAGGTTACCCTTAAATTCACTGCAGTTCTCCTGCCTGAGTATCCCCATTGTTGAATTAGAAATGTGCTTCAAAATGCCTGGCTTTTTCTTAGATGATAATGAGACTAGCACCATGTGTGAACACTCAAAGATAGGTTAAAATTAAGAAAAATGAGTGTTTGTTCTGCTCTTTACTTCTAAGTGGTCTCTATGTAGTTTTCTTCAAGACTGTGTGTTCCTTACCTCTGGCCTCCTCTCTTACTCTTATAAACCGATCTTCTCATGTGGATGATTTTAGGTATGAATTTAGAGTTTCTCTATTTGTAAAAGTATGTTAATGGTACTGAAAAACAGAAAAGGTGAGCGAATGGCCTATATAGATCCTCAGAGGTTTAGTATATGGGTGATGAATTTAATATACTCTAATATGCTATCTGTACTGTTAAGCTATTTCCAGGAAATAACTTGCAGCAAAAACTAAAAATTATGCTGTTATATAGAACTTTTTCTTTAGGAACAAAAACTGATAAATACCTCAAACAATACTTCAAAAGGAAAATGTATGAAACACATTCTTTTCTCCTGTACACAACTTCTATCCATTTAAAACATAAAAAAAAAAAAATCAGGGCTGGAGATTTAGCTCAGTGGATCTGGTGCCTACTACAAAGTACAAGGTCCCTGGCTCTGAAACCACTCCCCTCTCCCCCACCGTAATCACATCCAACAATGCCAGGCATAGTGGCTGATGCCTATAATCCCAGCACTCGGGAGGCAGAGACAGGAGTACTGCTGAGTTCCAGGCTTGCCTGGACTACATAGTGAGCTCAGGGCCAGCCTGAACTACAAAGCAAGACCCTGTCTCAAAAAAAAAAAAAAAAAAAGTCCACAGGGGACTGAAGGTCAGTCAGTGTTCATTTGCTTCAGTCCCCAGAAAGATCTTCCTCAGTTATGTTACCTCTTTTGAAATAGAATTTTTTTATCTGATCAGCAGCAAATTTATTTATTTATTTTTAGCTACTTAGTCCCCAAATGTGTCCAAAGTTAGTGACTTAGTAAGAAATTATAGGACTGTGTTTCTACAATTATAATGCAAGGATTTTGTTAACTTTTGTTATTTATTTTAAAATGTTTTGGCATTTTTTTAAGTTGGGTTACCATAATTCATATGATATATATTCTTATTTATATTTCTTATTTTTCAAAAGACAGTTGTTTCTTGTTCTTGTGAAAAATAAGGTTGGATAAGCTTTTGATTCTGCTTCTCTTCTTTCCAAGACAAAAATCACAATTGCTTTATGCTGAATCAAGAATATAAATAAATGGATAATGGACATTGAAATGCCACCTACAAAGGCTTCTTTCAGTTAACTTCAAGTTTTTAAATAAATCTTACCCAAAAAGTGATAGTAATATTAATTATGTGAATAATGTTAGATTTTTGAAAAGTCTGTTCTAGTTGTTGTTTTCTCTGTTACTGCCAAAAAACTGTATTGATATTTATAAAATAGGACAAAGCTATAACAGGTAAAGTGATATCACATTTGATATTAGAGCTTGTATTTTGCTTTTTTTATAGAAGTTAGGTGGTAGACTTGTGGATAGTAAAATGATAAAAAAAAGTCATCCCAATCAAATAACAAATATGCTAAAAGGTAAAGAATACTGAATGTTGAAAATTTAACAGGAGATAAATCAGTAGTAGAAGGAGAACTTCCCATAGACAAAAAATATAAGTCACTTAAGGCAATTGAGAGGACAGGAAGTTGAGGTGGATGTTGGACAGCAACTTTAAATGCTTAGAGAAAAGAAAGTCTAGTTAGAACACAGAACAGGGACCATGTTCCACCTCGGGAAGATGAGAATGATGATGAGTGAGTATTTGCTGAACCATAATCAAATACAAATCTTCAAAAATGATTTTGTCTCCTGGCTGCTAGGGTGCCCCTAAAGGGCTTTACTCACAAGAGGAATCTAGTCTGCCCAGAAGAGGTAAGAAAGCAGAGTGCTGAAGCCAGGCCTAGAAGACTGAACCAGATCCCTCACACCACTCACTATGTCCGTTCCCACACTGGATGCCATCAGTCAGTATGATGGCAAACATTAGTCACTCAGCACAATTGGCACCACTTCCTGTCTTCCCGTTTCATCGCCCGGTGGCCATTCCATACCAGAGAATGGATATGATATTTACACATCTATGACCTATTTATTTCACCTATGAGTATGTCCTGAAGGTACTTCCATTTGAACATAAATGACTCAAATGTATCATTCTTTAAGGCAGAATGATACTCCATTTTATAGCAAAATCACATTTTCTTTATCCAGTCTAGAGTTGATGGGCATTTGGGTTGTTTCCAAGATTGAGGTATCACAAACTGAGATGCTATGAACAGAGGTGCACTTATATCACTATGATATGATTCTTTTAATTCTTTTGTGTATATTCTTAGCAGGGCAATAGCAGGATCAAATGAGACCTCTAATCCCCAATAAAGATAAAAATAAACTAAAATAAAATCGCACATACCCATTTCTACTTTTGACTGTATTGTATTTTAAATCATTGTGTTCATTGTTGTGTACAAAATCTTTGAGGTTCATTTTCCTTTCATACTAGCTTCAGAAATGACTACTTAGTTGGTGCCTTGTAACAGGTTGAGAGAGAAGGATGGGCGCCTCTGTGACCATGCTGCCCAGGAGCCCAGCAGGGGGACGGGGCTGGTAAGGACCTTGGTTCACTCAGGCGCGGAGCCTAGGGATGAATGCAGACAAAGATACAAATTAGTAGATCACTCTGTGCTTTAACTTGTGGAAAGTTGTGCCTTGAGAAAGACAAGCAACATAGGGGACGTTGTATCTGTAAAAAATGGCAGGTTACAGTGGGAAGATATAATGTGTACCCAGAATGAAAGTGTTTCCTGGGTCTAATTCCTCAGACTTGTGACTAAATCTACAGTAAGCGTCAGGGCCTTCCGGAAGCCACCCGCATATTCGTAGTTCACTCAACTGCTATAAATTATACCGATGACACATCAGAGCTATTTTGTTACCCGTATGTTCCTAGGGGAGAATCAGTAATGTCGATATGCGTGCCATCTTTTTGTCTTTATTGACCTTTTGGTGCTGGATTCACTGCTCTTTCTAGAAAGTAAGATCATAGTACAAATCCTGCAAACCCAGTTGCAATTGCCCTCTGTGCAAGTTCCTCCAGGTTTACGCTGTTCATTGTTTATACAATGTTTCCTTTATAAATTAGTTTTTGCAAGCTTTGAAGCGGGGCTTTTTCCTCATGTGGAGCCATTTCTTACAGATTTCAGAGGAAGGATATTTCAGTGGTGTCTGCTTTCTATACTCTTATCTTCCACACCTGTCTTTAACTTTCAGTATCTCACTATCATGATTGTGAAACCACTGTTCACTTCACTGAACAGGGTTATAGGATCACATTCTGAAAAATGTTTGGTATGGTTAAATTAGTCAGGGATGTATTCTTCTATTTATCATAGAAAATGTTCTCTATGCTTATTTGAATCATAGAAAATGCTGTCTACACGGGCATTTACAACTTGGATCCCTTCCTTTCCTACTGAACATTTTGGTAGAAATATAGCATGACAGATCTAAAACAATAGTTATATAATACTTATTTATAATTAACTATTGACTCATAAGCCATGTTTATTTCAGTAAGACACATAGGCTCTGTTCACATATTTAAAAGATTAGAGAATTTTAATTGATTCAATAAATAGGCATGAGTGCCAGTGCTAGGCAATGCATCAAATACCAGGAATCAAAGATGAATGAGACTTTCTCTGCCCTGTGGAAGCTTATTTACAAGCAGGCATGTAAATTGTTAATAGACATGCACAAGACATTGTAACATCCAAATGATTTGAATATCCAGAAAAGAAATGCATACAGTGAGACTTACAGAAAAGAGGGGAGATTCCAAGTGGGCTGAGTGAGCCAGCTGCATTTGCCTGGCAGAGAAGGGAAAAAGAATCCTAAAACAAAGGAAAGGAGCACACCTTGAGACTTGTCAGGTCAAAGCTGTTTGAACCTGTAGTTTGAACTGTTGATCTCCAGGGACTGTGTCAGAACCCTGGTTTATATGGCACGGTGGGAAAGATTTAGATTAAAATCTGGAGGCACGGGAGGACTGCCTAGATGTATCAGTAGGCTGGACAGGATTCATCCTGTGTTGGTGAGGGCAGTGCTCAGGAAACTGGACAGGATGAAAACAGTTGGGAAAAGGAGCCAGATTATAGTAGTCACGTAGAGTAAAATGAATAAACCCAAACCCGACGAGGGTGCGGGGCAGGAGTTGGAATCACAGAGGACCTACTTTAGCCTCTCCGGTGTTTTAGGTATCAGTACCTGGTGATTCTCATTGTGAAATAAGGCTCTGAGGGATATGATTCTGTGACATAGCGCATGTTTTGCAATATTCACTAGAGATATCGGGAATAGTTTGAAATACCTTGAATTATTTTGAATTTGAGGACAAAGGTGTAGGGATGATCAAAATGGGCTATAACTGATGGCAAATGAAGACATGTATTGGGGGTCCCTGAGGTGATATCCTAGTGAATAACAATAATAATAGAACTAGAAGAGACGAGACAGAAGAGACAGAGTACACTCCACTGAGGCCAAGAGGGTATAAGAAAGCATCACAACAAAGTATAACTCTAAAGTCAATGTTCAGATTTGATGGTTATTTTTAAACTGTTTATTGGGAGGTTAAAGTGAAGGCCTTGGTGAGATGTCTAACTGCTGAGAGCTGGCACGTGCAGTGTAGGGGCAGCAGGCAGTAGCGATGCAGCCCAAGGCAGTTTCCATAGAAGGAAGAAGAGAGGTGAAGTCTGAGCAACACAGACATCACTGTGCTGACACGGCACAAATTCCTAGCAAACAGGACACAGCAGGTCAAAGGAAAGCTCAGACAGTGCTGGTGGTGAAAAGTAAAGAGAGAAGAGCCTCAAAAAGCCAAGAGATCACAACTAAAACAGGACGTAAGAAAGAGAGAAATAGTGTTAAGGTTACAATTAGAAATGTATTGCAAATATAAAGCAGTTTGGACTGTTGAATGCAAAATTCATATTGCATGCAGTGGATATGTGTGTGTGTGCACAAACACATGGGCACAAGCAATAATGTTATATAAATACAGAGAAAGCAAAGGGAAGCAACTCCTTCACCATTTCTGTGTAACCATCTTACAAACTGAAAGTGGACCATTTTTCTGATCCTTGGATGGGAAGGAACAAGTCCTGCTCAAACAACAGCTGCAGACAAGAAAGAGCCAGCACAGAAATCCTGTGGGAGCTGCTGAAGCAGCTAGGAGCCGTGTGAGTCTAAAGTTCACTTGTAAGAACTTAGCAGAGCAACCAAGTGTGATACAAAAAAGACAAGTGGAAATTTTATAAATTATAAACAGCATCTTTATTATTTCATTCAGTTTTATGAGAAATTGCTTAAAATATTGATGCAAATTTTTTAATTTAAAAAAATCAGTGGGTATGCTTTTTTCAATACATATTTGTTTGCTTCATAATAGGGTTGAGGCATTTGCAGTAAGGCAGTAAGGGTGGGTTCTTCTTGTAGATGTACTTTGTCTCTCTGTAGGGGTGAAACAGTGATCTGTCATTGCTTTAGTGAGTGGGTAGCAAACATGAACACACTGAAGTTTTAGAGAAATGGAACAGGGTGGACTAGAGCGCAGTAAGAAAGTGACACAAGCCCAAATCCTCTTGTTAACAAGCGTGATGATGTATCACGTGACTTAATCATTCAGACAGCTTGTGACTGCCCCTCCTGCTCATGTGACTCAGCTTTAGATATAAATAGCTGTTGACAGGGACTTGCTGTCGCTGAAGTCTTGGACCAAAGGACTAGTCAAATCCAAAGTAGGATGTGTCCATTTTAAGGATTTTCCCACCCTGTTACTAGGAATAGGATATCAGGGAAAATGGCACTTTATGCTATTATATTGTTTTGCTTTTGAAATTTACTTAATCTAATAAATATACTATTCTATATCTTTTTTTTTTTTGAGACAGGGTCTCGCTTTGTAGCTCAGGCTGGGCCTGACCTCACTATGTAACCCAGGCAAGCCTCAAACTCAGCAATCCTCCTGCCTCTGCCTCCCAAGTGCTGGGATTCCTGGTGTGAGCTACCACACCCAGCACTTTTCTATATTTTATAGAATTCAAAGCCATTTCTCTTAAATTATTTTAATTAAAAGTATACATTATTTGAATTATTAGTATATTATTTTTAATTTTAAATCTTTCTAATTCAGAAATGGCATGTATTTAACCTTTATAAAACGGTTTCATATTTAAGCATATAGCAAATGACATATAAAAGTATATAAAACACTGAATTCGTTATTCTTCTACATTGCTAAAATGTTTGTGTTTACCCCTTCACTGTCAGTCCTGGTGTTAGCCCGTGAAGTCTCAAACTAAGTCAGATTTGAAGATGAGAACTCTAATTTATTAAATGTAGGATTGTAGGTTTCATAAGCATAAGCAGCACATGGAATCTGATGGTTTAAAGAAATATTACATCAAATGCATTAGACCGAAAATCTCTAAATTATGAAGACTGACCTACATCTACTTGCATCAGGGGCTTTCCACTTCAAATTAAAAACCTGCACTGGGGATTGAAAGTTGTTCAGAGCCCAAAGAGCTTGTCTGTCCCTGAGTACACAGGGCTCATCCCATGGTGGCACCTCCGTCTTCCCTCTGAGCTGTCGGGTTGGGGTCCAGAAGAGGTGGCAGCCACTGTGAGCTGCGGGAGAAGGATGCCCAGGGGTGGGACAGGCCTGGGGCTGAAGATGAGCACAGACAAATGGCCCTGAGGGCAGCATGAAGATGGGGTGAAGCTGCTGAGTCTGCTGGCTGGCCCAGCATGAGGACAGGCTGATGCACAAGTCACAGGGGCTAAGTCCCCATCCTTGCAGGTGTCCTCGGGGCAGGAGCCCAGCAGATCCAGCAGAATGGGCTTCCTTCCACCAGCCTCCATCAAGGCAGAGTGTCTCACTCGCAGGGCCTTCTTCACAGAGGGGAGTTTGGTTTATAGAGAATGACATTAGACATAAAGAATACTGTACATAGACCCCTAATGCTGCACCAACATGTGGAAGAGTTCTTGCATCAGCAAATAAAAGGGGCCAGTAATATGAGGAGAGCAAATATGAGATGTATTACTGTGTAATTTATGAATTGCTACAGATGGCAATGATGAAGAATAATGTCCACAGTTATGATGTAGTAAAGATTATTAAAGCATCTAGCAGGGCTGCTTTTAGGTGCAGCTCCTAGTCTTGAGAAACTCTGTCCTTTATCTACTGAGATGATGCACAGCTGTGATTGATTTTAACAAACCATAATGATCATCTTTCCTATTGTTGGGTATATTCTGAAAAAAAAAAATGTCTCGGTGTTTTTGGCTCTGTTACATGTGTTATGGTTTAGACCCCAAATGTAGTCCAGATACATGTCCAGTGGTGGTGCCCTCAGAGGGCGATGGGTCACAGTACTCACTGGAAGGTTGTTCTGTTCATGAACCCACACAAAACTTGCATGACAACCTGGAAGGCATGTCCCTGCCCTGAGATGCTCCCTTCTGTCTCTACTTTCAGCTGCCATGTATGGACAGTGTTCCCACCATGGTACCCTTGCTCCATCCCTGTTCTGCTTTAGCAGCCTCACCTTCTCTGAGTTATGAGTGTTGGGGATTTTGTCACTGAGAGAAAAGTCATTCTTTAAGAAGATTCATCTTACAGGACTGGGACCATTGCTCTGGCCATATCTGATCGTGCAGTTCAGAAGCAATTGGAACTTGTTTGTCGGTGTTTGGGAAAGTGTGGGGCTGCCAGCTAGAGGATGCCCTGGAATGCTGTCAGCAGAGGCTGAAGGCAGTTTTGGCTGGAGCTCAGGAAGCCATGTATGTTTCTTCCCCATAAGGAATTTGTCTCAGCTTTTGTTCACATGCTAAAGCTTTAACCTTGGGATTTTCAGTAATGCTGAGCTACTAAGACCTCTCCAACTCACAGAGAGGGACTTAATGGATTTTGCATAATGAGATGGATGCAAGCCTTTGAATGTAGGAACACAATGTCATAGTTTAGGGCTAAAAGACCCCTTGAAAGTCTTGTGTGTTCAGAGGTGGGACTTTTGGAAAGGGATTGCTTTACCAGGGCATTGAACTCACTAGTGGATGGGTCCCTTGATGTGTTTGTATCTGAAAATGCTTCCAGGAGCGGGGCTGTTGGAAATCTGCCCTGGAGCATGATCTGGAAGGTGTTTTCCTGTCCTCATTCCTTCCTCTCTCTGTTTCTCATCCACTTTCCTCCTTGGTGCCTTCCTGCCATGAAATAGGTACCTCGAAGCCAGCCTACAATAGAGGAAGCTCACTAAATCTTGAACCAAAATTAACCTCTTAGCCAGTTGGCAGGTGCCCTGTGTGTTTCCATGGATGAGAAACTGACTAAGAGAACACAGGGAAAGTTTCTTAGCTTATGAATTAGTATGACAGAGTCTCCCAGGTCATGACTGCATGTGGGCAAAGCCTGACTTGATATCCTCACTTGGTGATGAGTGACTGTGTTCTCTAGACTGGATGCCTGGCTGTTGGGGTATCCCTTTGCTCCCTGAGGTCTTCAACCATAGATCTATTATATTTTGCCCTTTCTGTGTCTAATATAAGGATTGGCTCCTATATATGCACAGATCTAGACTGTGTATTTTCAACCTAAAATTAAGATATCGCCTCTATAATAACAATATAGAAACACTATATAGCATAAAATGTATAGTGTCACTTACTAAAAGAAATTGAAAGTCCTTTATTCATTTATTCACTTCCTAAAGAAATCTGTCACTTTTAAAATTTGCTTATATACAACTGTATCTCAAGAGAATAGCAATTATAATTCATGGAAATGGTCAGTAAAGGACTAATTCTGATGCCTGTTTCAAAAAAAGCAGTTAATCCTACTTGAGGGACCATATTTTCTAGGTCTAATTTAGAAAATAGAATTAATGAAATATTCCTTCCTGATTATAATAAAAGTATTACTTTAAGACAGTATTTTTCAGATAAAGCATAACAGCATTTAAAACTAGACTTATAATGTTCAAAGCAATAGCTGCAATTAGAACTATCAGTTTCAATGTATTTTTTTGGAATACTGTTAAAAGTGTATTCTCCTGGTGTCTCTGCCTGTTTTGTTCATGGAATCCTTCACTGGCCTCCTTCCCCTGTCAAACCTGCAAACGTGCCCATCCACCTCCCACTTCCTGTGGCCGTGAGCTGTGAGGAATTAACCAGGCATCAGCTCACCACACATGGAGTTATATTTCCATGTTTGTGCAACCCAAAATTCTGATTTGTGAATTGTCAGGTCTATTCTCTTTCTTGTCAGAATACCTTTGACTTCATTATACACAGCCAGCCATCTGTCACACTGACAATCCTAATATAGGCCATTTCTGTCAGGCCAGCTCCACTGTTAGAGTTGAACACAATGCTCTCTTTGCACTCCTGCCTAAATCAGATCCTTCTTCCCTCGATCACAAACTGAAATCTCCAACTATGGAGCCATTTCTATTCTGTATACTGTTCATTATGTTGAAACATTTACAACTCAGCTGACAGCACTTTAGCTTCTCCCTAAATCCATGATTTATTTTATCTGTGCAACATATGTTACTCTGGAAACTGTGTAATGTTGCATAAATTGACTGCATTTACTGCATGTTAGACTCTGGGAAGTAATCTTCATAAAATCAGTTCTGGCCCAAATGTCATTTTGGTTCCAACTAAGGACCTTACAATTATTAAAATGCAAGGATATAAAAGAACTGCAGGAAGCAAACGAAAATGGGATTTTCCTATAAAAATCATTCTCAGAATTTGACTATGTGCAGCTGGCTAAATTCTGCGACTGTTCCAGATTAGCAAGACATTTTTGTCTGATAAATAGGAACAATTATTTCCTTCATTTTTTACAGAGAAGACAAGTGGAGGAAAATAGACTCTTTTGAAAAAAAAAAAAAGTCAAGTTCCTACTTGGAATGAAAGTGTCCTGAAGGGAGGGGTTTTGTTCTGTCCATTGCTGTCTCTTCTAGTTCCATGAGAGGTGGAGGTTGTCACTACACATGGCTTAGGAAATGGGGTAAATATGTAAATATTTTAAAAGAATAAGTTATACTTTTCATTTCCTCCACAATTCCTCTAAATCCCTTATTTTCTTGAGTTAATTTTTTTTTTTTTTGAGACAGGGCTCGCTTTGTAGTTCAGGCTGGCCCTGAGCTCACTATGGTGCCCAGGCAAGCCGCCGCGAACTCAGCAATCCTCCTGTCTCTGCCTCCCGAGTGCTGGGATGACATTGAGTTAAACTTTTAGTTTGATCTCCCCCTTTTTTGCTCAGTTATTCAGCAAGTTATCCCAGCCCAAACGTCTACTTCGAGTCACAGCATCCTCATGAATCCATCTCTCTTTCTTGCACTTCCTGCCTTTTCTAGTGCCCAAGTGGAATTGTCATTATCTGTATATTTTAGTTCTGAATGACATAGTTTTTTCCCACCTGTCCTACTCATTAAGCTCCATAAAGACAGAGGCTTGAATCTGCTGTCTCTCTCTCTGTCCTCTTGCTATCTGTGCTCATACTCTGTCAATAATGCCAGAGAAAGTCTGCCTCTTTAGACATGTGATAATTAGCTATAGAAGAAAACTAGAAGTTGGAATGTTTGGCTTACAGAACATACTGAAAATTTCTTTGAGTGTACACAACGCTGACTGGTATTAGATCTAGAAAATATACTCAATAGTGTGAAATAAGCTCATCATATGTATTTTAGACTGTCATAAAAAGACAAATATGTATTAAATAGGATATCAAGGCATACAACTCCTGTTTGAAAATTAAATGCGTGAACAAACCCTCAGTAGGATGGATGAACTGTTTGTCAAAAACAGTTAGATGTGTGAGGGCGTGTCTGTTTCTCCATCCAGTATAAACCGTAAGATCCAGGGATTAGAGTATGTTACAGTTTGTGTCTAATATGCCCCAAAGCCTCATGCATGTGGTCATGGGCTATTTTGGAGGTGGCTGAATCTAGAGTGTGATTCGTGATGGAGATAGGCCCAAGGGTGCCAGAACAAAGGGTGTGGGTAAGAGAAAAGGGGCAGGGAGATGCTGGGAAAGCCTCTTCTTGCTTTTGCTGCTCCTGCTGCCATGAACTGGCGCCCCTCTGCCCTATGCCATGCTGCCTTGGAGCCAGCTGCTTGTGAACTGAAACCTCTGGGGCATCTGAGCTGAGTAAACCTTTCCCTTTCAGTTCAGAGCTTGGAGATTTAGTCTTAGCAGGAAGAGAAAAAGGTAAAATAGTGTGGTTTTTCTTTGATAAGGCTGTCCTGTCTAACTAAGTACCTTGCTCAAGCAAAGTGCAGATAGTTACCAACTTAGTGATCATTTGGTTTAGCATTTTTCATTTGTTATTATGTTATAATGGTCCCAAAGTGATACACATTGAGGAGAAATCACATGTTGAATTTTATGTCCAGTATGGTATCTGATTAGGTGCTGGATTGCAGCCGGTGCTGTCAGTGTGGCTAGGCTTCCACTTGTACACTAGTGTGGAGTGGAGAGGCCTTCTCAATCAGATGACAAGTGGCAGCTGGGGTAGAAAGGGCTCACCCCAAGGAATAAAAGGTGCCCAGAGTACGTTTGCCGCACATTCTGCGGACCTGAGTCAGTTGGTCCAGAGCATGCAGGCTGTGCGAGCGCTGAGGGTTCTTAGGGGTGAACCGGGGCTTTGACAACTAGGGCATTCTTTTTTTTTTTTTTTGCTTTTTGAGACAGAGTCTCGCTTTGTAGTTCAGGCTGGCCCTGAGCTCACTATGTAGCCCAGGCAAGCCACCATGAACTCAGCAATCCTCTTGTCTCTGCCTCCCGAGTGCTGGGATTACAGGCATTCTTACCGCAATAAACTGTACACCAGAGTTTTTATTAGATTGAAATAAATATGTGCTATCAAAACAAATGTAATAACCGACCACAGAAGAGGAAAAAGATATCTTTGAGCAGGGTTGTTTCATGCTATGGTGTGATTTCTTTTATATTCTTTCTCTTTCTCTTCCTTTGTCTTTTCAAGATGTTTTTTTCAAATGCATTTCCCAAAATACCATCGGATTTAGCTTGCTACTATAAAACCCTGCAATGAATAAACACTATGACACCTCTGGAAAGAGATCACTTTGTGAAGTTTCAAAAGTAATGAGAAAAGAGAACCTTGCATACTGCACCATAATACCAACAGGATGGATTTTTATGCACATTTCCCAAGGCTGGTGTCCATGGAGGATTGCCAGGGCATGGTAGACCCTTTCCAAGAATTCAGTAGAATAAGAACTGTCATAAAACCCTTGTTAATATATGCAGAATTCTCACAGAAAACATGTAATGCATGCATTGCATAGCCAGGGTGTAGGTTTTATAGAATCACTCAGAAATCCCAAGAGTTCACTGCCTCAAGTTTGTTAAACTCAGCACAACAATGAGCAAGACTTACCCACCTATAAACATGTTCCTGGGAGTGGTAGGTCCGTAATTCTTTCCTCCAGGTCTCTGGGCTCCACAGGATTCCTGCCACAGGAGCTGCGGGAGCTGCCTTCAGGAATCCACATTAGTGGAATATTTATTAACATCTACATTTGTGTAAAGCTGCATAGGAAGTGGACCTTTAGAATAAATGAAGAGAATAATAATATATTTGTTAAAAACTCATGCCATGTAAAGAGTGAGCATGAGACACAACTGAGTGATTAGCTGAGAGTGTCCTGAAAGGGCCTCAGGGACCACTGGAGTGGTGTGGATCAGTCACCCTAGAATTGAGAGGGAGATGGTTCAAAGAGCATAAGACATTTTCTGGTGTCCATGAGGGGATGCTGTTGAAAATTTCAGTGCATTTGAAGGAATAGTTACTGCTTTGATTTTATATTTATTACCCATAATACTGGTGCTTTAGAACATAAAGTTACCTTCCAAAGTCCTATTAGGTGCACTCATTCAAAGAATGCATCTCCCTCGGCTGATCTGCACTTTAGAAGACAGGGATGTACAGATGCTTGAACCTCTTTAGTTTGGTTTGTGAATATTCTGACTGCCGCAGTGTTTGAAGATGCTTGTAAAACGCCTCATTCTAGCCAGGCTTTTGATGTGTTGCTTTGTGCCTTTGGCCCTTTGAAACAAACGGAGCTTCAGCCACTGTTGGGAAAATCTGGCTCTATGTTAAACAGCATCCTCAGCTTCACCTCACAGCATTTCACTTCTGCAGAGCATCCTCGGCTACTGCCTCATCAGAACTTGAAAGGAATTGAAGCTGGATGTGTGAGTTGCTCAAGGAATGACTGATGGCCCTGAGTGGCTCTAACAGTGGTGCTGGACCACTGGCCTCTGCAAGTTGTACTGTAAAAGCACTTGCATAGTTGGTACCATTTTCTAGCAATGATGCACAAGCTTTGGAAATCATGCTTTGCTTATTCATTACTTGGAGAAAGCAGACTCTTGAATCTTTGCGTTTTGGGGAGTGGAGTCTTTTTTTAGACTCCACTTGCTTGTACAAGGCCCTAATTCATGACTCAACATAAAGTTCTCGTTAACCATGAACCCATGACAACCCTGTTTCTATGCAATCTCCATGGCCAATATCACTGAATCACTGTCCACTGGACCCAGTAATATCTTCATTGAATAGTGTCGTCATACTCTGCCAATCTCTCTCCTGAGTCCAGCTTCCCTGTGACATAGGTTTCAACCCAGTCCTTGTGCTCAGGTGTTGCTGCTTGCAGGTATCAAATATTTAAGCCAAATGAAGGTTATTTTCTGAAATTTCATTCATACATATCTTTTTCACACACAGTCACACAGGGCTAATTTTGTATTATAGAAGAACAAACACACATTTACATTTTTTACCTAGCTAGCCAATTCCCATCCTTTAAAACTTATTTAGTCATGTTTTTGAGAATTTGTGCCGGTATATGGCACAATTTCTCATTTTCCTACTACCCACCCTAGAACCCCTGCCCCCTATATACATAAAGCTTTGTTTCCCTTTTTTAATTACCATTATATTTTTTCTTCCCCTTCTTACTTACCCTTATACCTCATTCCCTTTTCAATATTGTCTATTTAACATTTATTAGTATATTGCTTCTTATAGTAGTTATTGGGCCCCAGTAATCATGTCTAGGCACTATGCTCCAAATTAGGTTATAAAATTATACTTTTGGATGATTATTTTGTATCTAATTTGTTTCTGGAGAATTAAAAGGAACAGAAGAATGAGGTAATTGTTATATTTTTCCAGTGATTTCCAGAACTTGGGCAAATAGATTTGTTTCTTAATGGTCATGGTCAAAGTGTTTTTTTGACAAAAACTTCAAGATTTGTATATATGTATGTATATGTGTATCTATATATATTTATAATTTAGTACAATTCACAGATTTTTTTTTCCTCTCATTAATGAATTTGGGTGACAAAATTGCCATGCAAAAGAGTGTATGCATACATATGTGTGCTAAAATATCTAAAATTGGGAGTGAAAGCTACTTTTTAAAATGTCACTCATCTTACAGTGAGATTCTATTTTTCCCCCCAAAAAGCTCATACATATATTAAAATAGTATACTGCATTCTTCTTGGAGCAGATGCTTTAAAGTTTCTATATTCATATAAATAAAATGCTTGTGCAATTAGTTATTAAATATTGCCATGACTGTTTAGCTAGAATATGAGATATATAACTGCAGTATTAGCATTTTGTGCCTGTCTTGCCAATAATGGGTGCCCTTTTTGGAAGACTTTTTTTTTTTTCGTGGTACAGGGGATTGAACTTGGGTCCTTGTGCTTCCAAGGTAGGTGTGGTACCACTTGAGATAAATCCCCAGCCCTTGGAAAATTGTATGTTTACAAGAACTCTACGGCTACATCTTGTAATTCAATGTTTTTCAAGACAATATTTCTTTTTTCTGTCCTGACACATGAAGACCACAAAATTTCTGTGTACCTTTCAAGCTTATTAGAGATGGCAGCATCCATTTTATGTCATAAAATGAAAAACAGGCTGTTGCTTTTGAACTATAAACTAGGTTGTCTTGACCATAAGTCATGCTCTTCTATGACCCTTCAAAAAACCTGCATATATACTCCACAGAAAAATGGCAACAGAAGAAAATGAGCACCTGTCACATCATTTTCTGCAGAGAACCACATGATTCAGTGAGATTATATTTCACAATGTAACAGTATCCTTTCATAAACTATTGATTCCTGTCTCTCCATGGTGAAAAACTAATGCTGGAGGACAGCTCTTTCACTTTACATTCTAAACTCACTCATGTCACATTGATTATTTAATTACTAGCATGCAAATATCACTAAGTATATTACTAATAGTTTGAGGAACTTGATTCCTCATAGTATTCTTCCCAAATAGAGCTGAGCAGACTTTGTGGCCTGTGAAAGTGTGTCTTATATATTAAAATAGACATATTTGTAATTCAAAAATGATGCCAAGAATCAGAATGATTTTTACCCTTGACTTTCTAGATGGGACCAAGTAGGAAATTCAGTCCTTGAATCCCATTTTGCCAATTTGAATTTTTCACCAAGGTCCAATACAGCCCACTAGTTGTTAAAATTCAGTCCTGCTCCTTCTGCTCAGTCTCTTGAAAATTCCCATTTTCCTGCCTCCTGAGTCTCAGGCCATCTTCCTCCATGCCTTCAATCATTTCAATCTGTTTTGTCTTCTATAACCGCCTTGAATTAAATATCATCTCTCCCATTACCATAGCAAATGCTGATAATCTTTATTAAAGGACATGCTAGAAAATGGGAAGCTGTAAGCAGTTTAGAAATTGTATCATCTTATCAAATTTCATTTAACTTTATTTAAATCTTATCTGAAGCTTCACATAGTCGAAGTGATGACATCGCTTTCTGGGCAGGGATTATGAAAGAGCAGAGCCAGCCAGCATACACTGGAGTACTGCATGATACTTCTCAGGAATGTCTTTGAACATGGAGAACAGAAAGTAAAAGATGTGTGCTTGTACATGGCATGTGTGTGTCCATTCCTTTTTAACTGAATACAGAGGGAGACTTGGAACTACTCAGCATGAAACCTGAGTACTTTTTAAAAGTGTACTTTGCAGAGCAAGAACTCCTGAGTCAAAATTTTTGCCTGAATTAAATACCATGTGGACTTTGAGCTCAATTTTAAGCATTTTTTGAATTTATCTTTCTCTTGGAAAGAAAAGAGAGCCATTAGATCTGTTCTCTTAATGGTAACATTCTGAGTAAGTAAATGTGATTGGTTAGATTCCTTTGCAAATGCTAAAAAACTGCACTCAGTGAAAGTTTCCTGTGTTAGGCTCAGTTTACACTAAAGACTAGAATAGGAAAGAATGTCTAACTTATTATACAATATAAAAGTAAATTGAGATTACAGTGTATATATCACATGCATGTGTGTACATATATATGGCATCTTTATAGTGGGTATGTTTGTATGTACATACACACATTTGCATAGAGTAGAAATATGCAAAAAAAATCTTACCTATATTTTTTCTTTAGCATTCCTTTGCAATACTTGAAGCTTGTGTTCTTTTTGTAGAGTACACATACATAACTCAGCGTCATTATTTTTAATTCCTTTCCCTCCCTCTCTTCCTCTCCCTTCATATCTTGATCCTACTCCAATTAAAAAAAGATCTTCAAGTGTTACATATAATGAAAATGGAGATCTCTGTACTAAATATCCCTTTATATATGTAGGAAAATTACATTTACAAATTAAAAACATTTGCCTATTTTATAAGTGGACCCACGGTGAGTGTGAACATAACCATATCTGTTCTGAAAAGCAATGTGAAACATTTACATACTGAAAAGAGATAGATTTGAGTTTGTCTCTATTAATTTTTATTTGTAAACTTTTGGCAAAATACTTAATTTTCCTATATCTAAGATTTCTCATTTATATATGAAAAATGTCATTAAATAATCATGATGTTTTTGAAAAGCGGCATCTATTCGTGTAGCTCTCACCCCTCTCCTTTTCCATAAGAAAGCATTTACTTTAGAAAGTGTATCTTCTGCACAGTATTCATATTTTTATATTAATTCTTCATTATTTTAGAAAAAACAGTCTGAGGATTTATATGTCTCAAGCCTGAGACATTTTTATCATAAGCCACAAAGTAAATTTCTAATTTTTAACTTGAAGGACCCAAAAACTTAGATTGAAAATATTTTGAAAATATGCCTAAAGAAAGTACCACCAACACAATAATCAGTTTGCAGTACCTCATAATTTATTAATTTTCATGCTGTGAATTTAAAGTAAATGGGTTACCATATTAATAGATACCTCATAATAAAAGCAATGTGTTGTCATATACAGACACTTTTGGGCAAATCTTCATGTCTGGGACCTACATCCCTCATATATTCCAGCATCTAATTTTGAATTTTAATGATATACACCATTTACATCCAAAACTACAATGAGTACCTTCGTTTCTTCAACAATAAATAAAGTTCTGATCTTCCCATTGGAAGCATATATATAAATATAAGCTTATATATAACCAAAGAAAATGTTTGTAGTGATTATATAGCTTGTTGAATATAAATTGTTTTCATTAAGTTTTAAAATGTGGATGAATTTACAGATTTACAATATGGAAAATAGAGACAAAGAAAAGTATTTATATGAAGAAGGTAGCAATGTTATGTAACTGGTTCTAGAAGAAACATTCAATAATGACTTGCAAGCAGTGGATTTTTTTTTTTTTTTGAGGCAGGGTCTGGCTTTGTAGTTCAGGCTGGCCCTGAGCTCACTATGTAGCCCAGGCAAACCTCAACTCAGCAATCCTCCTGCCTCTGTTTCCCGAGTGCTGGGATTACAGGGATGAGCCACCACACCCAGCACTGTGGTATGTGGTAGTGATTCCTGTTGGGTGTGACTCAGCACGCCCATTATTGTTGTATGTGGTTACCTGGATGAACTCAGGACCTTGCGCTTGTGAGGCAGGCCTCAGAACCACTGAGCTAAATCTCCAGCCCAAACAGTGGATTTTTTTATTGAGATATCGATTTAGGAAAAAAATATCCTTTGTAAAGATGAATTTCTTTTTTTTT